>WBNM01013495.1:0-17240 GCA_013399055.1 Ramphastos sulfuratus | reverse complement strand
AACACCCCTCCCAGAAATCAGAGACCCCAGGAGGGGCTCCCAACCACCCTTCCACCTTCTCCCCACCCCTATACCTTACCCCAAGGTTTTGAGGATCGGCCAGAGGAGGAGTTAGAAGAAAAGTGATTAGTGAAATTAATTTGTCGGAGAGAAGAAGCCAGAAGTTGCAGGATAGCCCCAGACAGTGTATCCCAGAGCCCGCGACAAGCCTGACTGTCTTATCTTTTGTTTTGGGTTCTTTCTTAAGCATCACAGCAAGCCTATGAGTGAAGTAGACATCACCATTGTTTTCCTTTCACAGCCTGTAACATAATTTTCTCTATTAAAATATTCCAATTAGCCTTAAACCAGCACAACTGGGAATAAACCTTACTGGAAATACCTTAGCCTTTTTGCATTAAAAGCATAGCAAAATCCAGAAGCAGAAGTCAGTTCATCCATCCCCTGACCTGCAGCCGGCCCAGCAGAAAACACCAACACACCAAACCCAGAAACCAAAAGCAGCAACCAGAACAGGAAGCTCTTCATGTTAAATCTGAACTTCAAGCCTCACAATACTTTTCTCCAGCCAGCATTTTAATTTTGAAGATGTTATGATGGTGCTGAATATCAGGAATAGATTGGACTCAACTCAGGACACTGAGTCAAACCACTCTTTAGAAATACTGAAGGTCAGTGAGGCAGAGCAAGAAACACCCATGCAATCTGTACCACTGGTGGGAATGAGCAGGTTAGGCATCTGCACAGATGAATGACACAGCTCCACACTGATGAGAGAGTTCATCAAAAGTCCACAGTGGGAGAGGGTAACATCTAGGAAGGCCTACTGAGAGCACTCCTTGCAAAGTATCTTTCCTGTTTATTTTACTGGAAATAGTGGGAGAAAATACCTTTGAAAGCAGGTGATGCTTTCTGGTCTACCTAATCCTACTTGGTGCTAAGTACCCTTTTTACTGAACCAATTGTTTGTGTACCTATTAAGCTCCATATGAATAATTGTGAACTTTCTTTTAAAGGTAGGCAGATTTAAATATCTAGGTATGCATTACGCAATAGTATATATCAAATAAATTAGAATGATTGCACTGAATCACAGAAAGTTATAGAAATATACAAAAATATCAGTCCCATCCTGTTAATTAAAGAGCATTGCCAATAAGCCCCACATTTGTATAAAATCAGTTTAAAAATCAAAAAGCAACAGTGTACAGTAGAAAAATTTAGCATATTTCCAAAGAGAGTAGTTTCCAAACTAGCTTTTGATCTATTGTGTAAGGCAAGTGCACTAGGGAGATTGGAAGGAGAATTTTGTGGGTTTTTTTTCTCTGAGGATGCAGTGAAACCTCCTCCAAGCTGGAAGGTTGGGTAGAAGGCAACTGGAGTGATATTTTGTCCTTCGCTCTTGAAAATCTTCTAGTGCCCCCATTGTGCTGTTCCTGCTCCTGCTCCTTTAGCTGCATGCGCAGGAGCAGTGGTCAACTCCAGGGCTCGATCTCAGCCATGGCTCTGCACCTCAGTTTCATCCCATTGCTCACTGATTGCAGAAGAGCCATTTGTCCTCGTGGTCCGTAACCAACCAGCAAACATGCACCTTCCACCACACATAGCTCACCAGTCAGCCAGACAGAGATTTTTAATTTCATTCTACTAGATGGAAAGCCAAGCTGTTTCTGTAAGCTCTGTTCAGCTGCAGAAATGGTCACCTCACATGCAATCACAGCTAGTCACAATTTTAATAAGGCCCTCAAACATAAACTTGGCTATTAGTGCTGTGTAATGAAAACAAAATTGATGGCAGATGGTTGCCAATGTGTCTTGTTCAGACACTTCAGATAAACAAGGAATGGCAGAGAGACACAACAAGAGTAAAACAAAAACTGGTAGAAATGAACAATGTTGTGGATTCACCACTCTCTTACAGACTCCTTTAACCATGGGAGAACTAAGGTAGTTGGAGATTTATAACTTTCTGCTTCCTCTGTTCTAAGTTTTTTGTTTAAATATATACAACAACCTTTACATACAAAATAAAAACCTTAAATAAAGTAAAAAAAAAAAATTAACATAGAAGTCTGGAAATAAGAAATAAAAGTGTAACATGTCTTTTTCACAGGAAAGGTAATAAAGAGAAAAGTCTATCACTATTTTAAGAGGTTATTATTGTTATATAGAACACTAGGGATGTGGGTTTCAGTCATATCCAATTGTTTGGACATGTATTTTAGGCAACAGGCCTGAAATTAGGAAAGAATGGAAAAATAATTATTTTTGCAAGCGCCTTGCACAAAGACTAGGTCCATTGAAGGGCAGCATCTTCTACTGGTTTATGTTGTATTTTATTGAAAACATTTGTAAATAAGGAGATTGGAAAAGACAACAATATATGATTTAATATTCATGTGTGAGCCTATGCATATTTGAGTGCCGATTTTATTTCAGCATTTTACCATCAGCCGTCTCAGTATTCCAGCAAGTCATGGTCAGCCCAGCCAAATGCTCTCTGTGACAGGAATCGTGAGGATTTCCAGGCTAACAGCATGCTGTGTAACAACGCTTTTTCCTTTATCACTTCTAAAATGTGGGCTTTTTCAATTTCACAGTAAATTGCCTCCTTCTTCTACTACAGAGTTGAATAGAAGTGCTATTCTTGTACTGCATGTTACATAATTTTGTCAGATCTCTTATTTAAACTAGATCTGTTCTACTCTTTTCAGAATCTGCTACCCTAATT
Organism: Ramphastos sulfuratus; assembly: GCA_013399055.1. NCBI lineage: Eukaryota > Metazoa > Chordata > Aves > Piciformes > Ramphastidae > Ramphastos > Ramphastos sulfuratus. Next base: position 14,509 of record WBNM01013495.1, on the reverse strand, counting down.
TTCAACTTTAATCACATCTGCCAAACAAGGTTCTAGATACTGATCGAAGATCTTGTAGAGCTGCTTCTCTTCCATAACTCAAAGGAGACAAAAAATCATTTCAGTTTGGAAAACTAAGTGTTTTACTTGAAGGGAAAAAAAAAAAAAAAGTTGAAATTAACCATTGTGACAAATGAGTTTGATTATTATTTCAAATATGCAAAATTAAACAAAACTTTAAAAATACCTCAGTATCTTTTTAGTTTCACTCTCTTTCCTCAAGCCATTTTTCTACAGCTTTCACTCAAAACAGGCCCTATAACCGTGTTTCTATATTCTTATCTATGAAAATGCTTATTTTTCCCAGACCTATGCTTTGCATATTTATTTTAGCTACTGGCTATTGAGAGATGCAGAAAGCAGATATGGAAGACAAATAAAAAACGTGGGCTCAATAACCTTATCTAGAAAAAAAATAATTAAAATTTCTTTAGAAAAGAAAAAAACAAACAAACAAAAAACCACACAAAAAAAAACCCTCTACTCAGTGCTGGTTTTTGTAAGACAGTGTCAAAAGAAACCAAAGTTAAGCTGATGTGAGTTCCTCCTGCAAGTGAAGTGGTGTTATGGATTGGATTGGGTCTCCCCCTTCCCAATAACCTTTTTTGAAAATCTGCTCCCTAAAGAACAATTTCACTACACTCAGAACTTGGAAGTCAAAATGAATTTGTATTTACAGAATAAACTAAATATAAGAATATAAAAGGCAATTAATACGTACAAAGTATACTTACACATATATTTACAGTTTAATAACATCACAGGACCTCCCTGTACCCTCAGTTCAGCTCTTTTATCCCTTCCTGGGGACAAAAGGCAGCAAAGGCTAGTACCACACACAGTTCCTCTCCACTCCCTCTATCTTACAGAATCCAAAACAGAGAGAAACTGCTAGGTCAGAGGGGGGAAAGCACAGCACGAAGCCCAGTGAAGCAGTGAAAGAGGAGTCCAACAGTAGCTTGTTCTGCAGAATATAAACTATTTCAGAATAAACTTTTTCTTCAGACCAATTGAGTGAGGTGAATTTATCTTATTATAATGTGAACTCTGAAGAGTCTGCCCCTCTCAAACTTATCTGAAATCTCCAGAAAATTCTGTTTACAATTAATTTTCAATGGGCTATTGTTTGAAAAGCCCATAGTCTGTGGCAGGAGTTTCTGGTTTTATCTGGTCTAGGAGAAACAGTTTTCCCCAATGCCTCATTCTTCAAACTACTGAAAAATTGTATTATGCTTTTTTTTTCTCAGATTGTAAATGTAGCACACAGCATTCTGCCAGAGACAACTTTAAACTTCATATATCTTAAATATAGCTCAATCCAGTCACCTTTCTCCAATAATTTTCACTCTGTGGGACTATCAACCTTATCTATCTTCTGCTTTCCTCGGTGATCTTGCATTTATACTGTCAGGGCTCATAACAAGGACTTAACTTCAAACTCAAGACTTTCTAGCATGAAGTCTGTCCTGCTGTTGTACTGTCCCAGGTTGGGAACTATAGGGTTAAAAAAAGTCCTCTTGGGACTAGAAGATTGTTATTCAATCCCATAATTCTGCTATCTCTTCATAAACTCACAGCAAGGCAGCTCGCTCTCCTCTCCTCCCCCTCCAGCCTTGTGTTGGGCAGGAGCTGTGTTATCAGGACAAAGGATAGGCCTGGTTTGGGGCCTCCAGAGGCTGTGCTTAGGCCTCTTGGATGGCAGAAGCATGGTGGGGGGAGGATTGGAGCACTGAGGATGATAGATTTAGTTTTGGGTTGGGGGAAAATTCAGGGGGTTCACTTATGGATTCTGTATCTGCTTTGTAATTTCTATCTGTAACACTCTCTCCAAATATAATTCCATTTTTTCTCCAGTTCATTTGAGAGCTTCACCCTGTCTGCTCTTTAAACCCATGACATACCCACAAACATCTATAGGTGCATCTTGTTTGCTTGGTAGCCTGAGAAGTGCAAACTGTCAGGGCAGCCTGTCTGAAGAAATGCCCAGAAACAGCATTTTCTAAGGAGCATGGGAATAGTGCTCTAGACTCCACAAGGCAGGCTCTGAAGGTGATTTCAAAGTTCACAGCAAAGCACAACCAAGGACAACTGAAAGAGGTCTGTAAAAGCAAATGCCTGCATTAAAAATTAAAATCTATTAAAATCAATAGAGTTTAACAAAAGAATTAGCCTACAGCGTTATCAACAAAATAATATGTCCTCTAAGTATATGTGAGAGACATTGGGAGCATTAGTACATTTCTGAACTTATAAATGTGTANATAAGTTTTCTTCTTCTCTTTTTTTTCCCTTGTACTTGTCTGTTTGCTTTCTCCTACTTTCTGTAGGCACTTGATGATGTTCAGAGGCAAAGATTCACTTGGTGCTCTGAATTAACAAAGCAAATGCCTCAAGAGTTCTTCTATCAGGGTTGAGAAGAGCATGCCTTTGATGACTTTGAGGCTTTACAGTGCTCAGTGCCCTTGGTTTACCTCATTACATCCTCTGGGTAAGTGCATTTCAGCCATGATACAGAAGTGGATGCTGCCCTTAGGGAGATCTCCCCTCAGCTCTGGGAACACAGCTGAATGTCTGGAGCAGGAAGCAACTCTCCTCATGCTCCCAATGCAACAGAGAGGAAAGTTTCAAAGCATCTCTGTGAGGAATTTGTAGTGAACTGTCATTCTCAAGGCTCAGCTACTGTCTGAAAAGGCAGGCTGCCCAGAGATCCCAGAGACTGGACACCCACCACCAGTCTTCCCTTGTGGGGAGCATTTTGACCTAACCTCTGCTTTCAGTCTTGATGTAACATTCCAAAAGCCTCTAAGTGAGTATGCCAACTCATTTGCTTCAATGCACGTCACACAAAACATGAGAAACTGTTTTAAGTGTCGGTCTGTGAGAGCAATATAGTTCCTTTGGTAGCACTTAGACTAGGCAGATAACTCACAGGCATGTTGCACTCTTTGGATGCAAAGTCTGTAATGATTTTTTCAGTGCCTTTAGCAAGAAAAGGCTGAAGGAATGTGTGATGTTCAACCTGGAGAAGACAAGGCAGATGAAAGAATGGCAGAGGAAAGAATTGCAAGGTATGCAAGACCCTTGAGAAGGAAAGTGAATAAATTCTGCTCAGTGATCACTGTGGTAGGAAGACATTAATGAGATTCTTGGGACTACGGTTACTGAAGTTTCACTTAGCTATCAAGAAACTCCTTTTAATAATAATGATCATTAGCCACTGGAAATGTTGCCAGGAATGATCTAGGCACAGTTAACTTCACTTAGGAACAAAAACAGACTGCACAACCTCTGAGAATGATCTTCTACTATAAATTCATTTGGATTAGGCATCATGGCTCTTAACATATATACGGGTTCAGATTGGATGTCTGTTTTGTCCATTCTCACCTTTGGCTCCGGTTAACTGTGGAAATGAAGATAATATGTTTCTCAGTCTGTAATTCAGCATTGTTTCAAAACCTCATGCCTATGTATAAACTACAGCATCACCAAGGCTGCTTAGGCAGAGACTGTCCTGGCTCTTGTTTAATCAAAGAAATAGAAACAGAAGCACAGAATAACTGAGGCTCAAGATCATCTGCTGCAATTCCCTCCAGCCAGCACAGTCAGGCTAACAAGGACCACGTCCAGACATCTTTTTAATATATGCAGGAATGTAGACTCCACAACCTCTCTGGGCAATCTGTGGCAGAGTTCAACCACTCTCTCAGTAGAAAGATGTTTTCTGACCTTCAGAGGGAACCTTTTGTATTTCAGTTTGTGCCTACTGCCTCTAGTCTTGTCACTGGGCACCTCTGAGATTAGTTTGTCTCCCTCTTCTTTACTCTTTATTGATAAGATCCCCCTGGAACCATCCATATTGTCATTATGCTTAGCAGTCACAGCTCTCCCAGCTTCTCGTCCTGGGACAGATACTCCCATCCCCTTATGCCTTTTTGCTGGACTTGGCTTCAGTATGTCCTTATTGCTTTGCAGTTAGGAGCTCAGCATTGGACCCAGCACTCCAGGTATGTCTCCTCAGTGCTGGAAATAGTGGCAACAAGAGAAATAATTAAAAGAAACATGAAGCAGTTCTGAAATTCAAGGAGGGACTGATTTGTATGAGTCTGCCACAATTATACTGCTTACTGCATGGGATCAATCTGTACGATTTAGCTGTGATGATATCATGCTTCTGAAGATAGCTTTCACCAGCTGAATATGTTATCATTCACTAGTTAAAAGGAGGGCAAAATAAGCTTAAATGCTGTATGAGAAAAAGTGTGTGTGTGGGGGGTGTTAATTGTTATTTTAATAAATGGGCTCCCTATCTTTTCCTAAACTTTCCAGGGGCATGGCATTTAAAATTTTTTAAAAAACAAAAAACAAAAACCCACAACCCTTAACAGTCACCTCTTACTTGAAAGGAAATCTTGCTCCTCATCCAATATTGAATGAACCATGCCATTACCCACTAAACTGCAGCATCTTGCCCAGGAATATTTATTTTGTATTGCGTATAATGCCTCACTGTAAGAACAACTTCCTCTTCCCCATCCCATTAATGCATTAGATGCCCACAGAGATTTTTTTTAGGAGTTTGCAAACCACTTAAAATTGGAATGACAAAATGACTTCCTAAATGATGAGAGCTAGTTGTAAAATAACACACAGCTGTTCCTGAAGAACTGGAAGATGATCCCAAAACCCAAACAAGTCTTTTAGACAATTTCTTTTCTAAATTAGATGGGATGTTTAATTTTCTTGCAAGGATAAGACATTTTTCATGCTGTCAACCCAACATATGAGCTATAGAAATAATAGATATTCTATCATCCTATTTAACTATGCCCCAAAACACAGGGATTTTAAGAAGAAAGGTACTTGGAATTAAGCCCCATGTTTGGTATGAATATCCTTTGAGTCCCAAAAAAACATGGTTATGAAAGAAATCCAGAAAGAATTAAAATACTATAGAGTATTACATAATTTCATTTATGCACTCTTAAAAATAATATGCTCCGAATTACTGCTAATTCAAACCAGTCTTTAACAGGAAAGCTTTATTATTTTGAGGAAAGAACATTCACCCATAAAGCAAATAAAACATCTGCAGTAGGGGCCTGGCCAAGAAAGCAGACAGTGGATTTAGCTATTCCCTGAAGAATGATAGTATATTTTAAATTATTTACCAGAACCCTCTTTCTCTATCCTTCTATTCTCCTGTGTCACCCTCCCTGCATGCCCTGTATCCCAGCTCAGGCAAATGGAGGGATGCTGGCAGATGGGGCTGAGAAGGGTCCCAAGAAGCAGCCCACAAAGGTGCTCAGGGCACGGAGTGTTATCCCTGACCCAGGCTTCCCTCAGGCAGCAGCTTGACTACCATCGCACGCTTTCTCCAGAAATCCCATAGCTGCAGAAGGGTAACGTGTTCCTTCATCTCCAGAGAGTTCCAAGTTGGAAAGGGGATCTTCTTTGGAATAACCAAACTCTACTCAATCATTCCTGGGAGATTCAGTTTATCTCAGGTCCCTGTTTGCATTGACTGCGTATGCTTTTCTCTCGCTAGTGCCACAGCTACCACATAGGGAGAATAGAGACTTCGGTAATTTAACACAGACAAATATGACATTTACATCAACAGGGCAGGTGAGATTTCTCTTGCCAAAAGACAGACATAGTGACAGAGACAGAGACAAAGATAGATAGATAGATAGATATAGAGATGGTAGAGAGAGAGGTAGAGGTAGAGACGGAGAGATAGATATAATATACAACCTCTGCAGTCATATAGACCTCTAGTAATTAAAGCAGAGGAACGTGTACTTCTCATATATGAGCTACATAATGTGTTTTAGTCATTTACATTAAGGTGAAGTTATTAATTTCTTAGAAGTGCCTCTTTTTCCTTTACTTACCATAGGAGTAGTCCAGGTAACTAATATGTTGAAAGATTGGTTATCTAAGATTAATCCCATCAGTTCTGTCTTGCTGCAGAGTTAACAAGTCTTTGTGTACGTGGTGCTACTCAAGTATATACTATCTTCCTTTTGACTGTGAACAAGAGAATTATTGGCTGAAAAAGAACAGGAGAGGGTATTCATTCTTTAGCATTCATTTGTCTGTTATCACTAATCACAATCCCTAGCCTGGCAGCCATACACTTCTCTGAAACATCATTTCTTACACAAATTTTCAACTTGTTTCTGGGGGAAAAAAAAAAAAATAACCCTGAGGGGAAACATGTAGTTTATGCTTCATTTGTATCCAGTGACAGCCCTTCGAAAGATGATTCACAAACACAGTGCTTTAAGTGGATAATAGAGGTCACTTTGAACAGCCACTGTTTACTCTGGGATGAAATGGGCACGGGCATTATTCAGATCAGTTCAAGTAAATGCCAGTATAGCCAGTCTATGCTGAAGTATATTTCTGAAGTCTATATGCTGAAGTCACATGCAAAATATTTTAGGAAGATTTCTGGCAATTTTAGCATTTTATTATTGGAACCCATTTTGTCCTCTTTGGATTGTGGAGTCAGCTGCTCTAGATATCATCCATCAAATTATACTGATTTCTGCAAAAGCCATAAAACTTTCGGTGATATTTTTGTATTTCAGTGCCCAATGTTTCAGATTGTTCTAGGGCAGAAGTAAATGGTTGGTCCCAGTGACATACTCTCTCTTCATATGGTTCAGGTTTCAGTTACAGCTCTAAAAGGTCTGGCAAAAATTTAACAACATTTTACATCTCTCTCTCTCTAAACATCTCAGTCCAAGCCTATGGACATCTCAGACGTCAAACCTATTTAATAAGGGGACTAGAAAAGCAAATGGGAAGGGGGAAGAAAAGAAAAAAAAATTCTGGAGTTAGTTTTATACTTTGCATGTTTAACACACTCAAAGGTCTGGGTGTTGCAATGGACTGCACACAAGGAAGTGCTCTTCTGGTAGGATGGACAAAGGCACAGAAGTTCCTGCTCAAACACATCCACAAATACCAAACAGAACAGCATGCTCATTTGATGCATTCAACTCTACAAGAAGAAACATTGCTCTTAAGGACACTTGTCTTGTTTCTTGAAGTATTCAAGCTGCCCGTATCTCATCCTCAACAGCAAGGGGAACTGAGCTATTTCAGTCCTCCAAAACCAAAAGACAAGTTATGGAGGTAAGACTTGAGGTAAGGTTTAACACAAGGCTAACATCTTCATAGGGAGTGGTATGAAATCACAAATTTCTTGTGTATGCACACAAGAGTCCACTAGATATAGGTCTGGCTTGTGAAATAGAATGGATGTGGGTGAAATCCAGATACTGCTGAAAAGATACCACCCCCATCAAACTTCAGAAAGCCATATGCTTGCCTAGGAGGTGGAAGTCACTTGGTGGCACTACTTTTCAATGTATTGTCTTCCCCACGTCCTTATTTTCTAGTGATTGTATTCACCCTACACATTTCATTGCTAATAGCAAACCCAGCAAGTGCAAGCATTCTGGAAAGCACTTCAGTCTTTGCAAAAATGCCAACTTGCCAAACCAATCTGTTAAGGTGGACTTCAGGGCCCTCTAGTGGTTCGAGAGAGGGGACATTATGAAAGGAATGGAAAGTCAAAACCAGCAATATTTCCTACTGCTTTCAATACAAAACACAAATCATAAGCAAAATTCTTCCACCACTTCCATTAGAATCAAAAGTTTTCATGTTCCTGCTTTGATCTTCCACTCAACTTTTCTTCTATGGATTAGGACTAAACTGGGAATTGCACACTGCCATCGTTTTTCCAGAGCCAAAGGCCTGCTGTGATCCCAGCATAAATCCTGAACTCCTCCTGTTAAGGGGAAAGGCATTCCTCGACTTTCACAGATATGGCAAGTCTGTAAATTTTGCAGCCTCTCACAAAATTGGTTTCCATCTTATTGTGCATAAGTGCAGTGACTATTTTTTTTTTGCAGAGTACTCATTTACAGTACAGCTTTTCTAGTTCCTATCTTATTCTATAACTTCGGTACCTGGGAAACAGATCAGTGGACACATTGAAGCTCTTACTGTCATGCATGAAAATGTCTCAGCATGTAAATGGAGCCATAAGGCTGCACTACAACCAGGGAAGCAGAATTCTTTATAAGCTCAGCCCTGGAAGGATGCTGCCAGCACTGTGTCTCCTCAAATGTCACATAATCTGAGGGCTGTCCTGGGTTTTGCGAAAAAGGCTGCAGCTGAACTAAAACCTCATGTTCAGCAGTAAAGTAAGAGGTTTCTCAAGTGTTTTCTCTTAAAAATTCTTTGCTGTTTTGCAAAAATAAAATTTTGGAATCCAAGTTAAAGATACCTGAAATCTGTTTAAATATCTGAAACTGTTATAAAAGAGTAGGAAGAAGACAAAAATACTGAGGTAATTCCCACAGAGGCAATTTTAGTGTGCTGAAATTTGGGGTAAATATCTTCTGCTGCATAATCATAAGATTTTTGTTGAAATCTTGACAGTATAGGAAAGGCAGTATGGGGTTCTTTTTATCTAGCTTCTAGTTTCTAACCTTCTATATAGTATTTTCTGTAGGAAAAAGTCTTTAGATCCCTGATAGAAACCTATTTTTGTGTAAGACTAGGGACTTCTACAGACCTCTTAGAGACCCAGAGAAAAGCAGCTTCTAGGCAGGACTAATAATAAAATCACATTTGGCAGAAAAGCAATTTACTGCTGTTGTCTTACTTGTAAATATTCACTGTAGGTATTCTCAGGTCTTTGTTATTTAAGGAAAATTTCAGGCCATATTGTTGTCCAGTTTCAGAAGAGACTTTAGACCACACACAGGCCAAGAGGTAAAAGAATGGTAATGTTTGTACTGCAGCTTAATTCATGGGCTGTACCTGGTCTGTTTTCAGCAAGTATGCCATGACCTGGTGGGCAGGTAGTTGAGAAGACCCCAGAAGTCCTATTGCAGTCACTGTATATGGGAAGGGTTAGGTGAAAACACATAAATATGTTCAGCTAAGCAGTGCTTTGACACTTCAGTAATCATTATAGACTCCTGAGACGCAAAGATTTGGTAGGCATGACCCCATTTAAAGTTGATTCTCTCTCTCTCTCATGAAAGCCTGATTTCCTGACTTGGCAATGCTGCAGAGAGGATGCTGACTTTAGCATGCTGTGGATGACAGCAGAGAGTACGTAAATACAACACAATAGCACATTTAGCAAAAATACCTCAGCCCTGGGAGCAGCCTAGCTGCATGAGAACAGTGTTTTATTGTGTTAAGTAGCCAAGAGGAGGCCAGCACTGTGGTAGGAAAAGAATACTTCCTTATAACACTTAACTATGCTAAGAACAGCATTATGCTGTTCCTCATTCCTGATCAGCAGCTCAGGTCTCCCATTGGAATAAAACAACAGTTTCTTTAAATGTATCTCTTGGTCAAAGTCTTTTTTTTTTTTTTGTTTTGTTTTGTTTTGTTTTGTTTTGTTTTGTTGTTGTTGTTGAGGGTTTGGATTGGTTTAGTTTGGTTGGTTGGTTGGTTTGGTTTGTTTGGTTGGTTTGGTTTGGTTTGGTTCTGTTTTACTTCTCCCTGCTGATTTCACACCAATTACCACCTTTACATAGAAAATAAGGAACAAGGGCTCATCCAGACTTGAAAGTTAAGGGAGATTTATGTTGAGTGTGAGCTTGCACCACCAAAATAGCTATTCTAAGTTCCTGACAGGCCCACTGTTATTACAGAGACAGCAATCCCCAAATCTCTCTTGGCCATCAGCTCAGAACATACTTAAACCAATTCAGCCTACTTCTTGTGAGGGTTAGGAAAAGGAGTCTCCAAGTGTCCCAGCCTCCTTTCCTGAATGAAACATGGATGAGAAAAAGGGCAGTGGCCGGGCCACTGAAAATGCCTTGGAGCTGCAGATCTCCAGTGTATTTCAGCAGCGATGATCACAGCTGTTCTCCACCTCACAGCATATTCACCTCCTTTTCTGAGAACAAAGCAGAAGGTATAACCTTACATATCTTATATTTGGCCTGGAATCTGAATGTACTTTCCCCCCCACATGCTGTCATAGCTAACAGTTCACCTGTAGGCCCATTTTTGCTTGTACTCTGGTAATATATTGTTTCTAAATGTCCAAGAGGGAATAAAGGGTACCACAAAGAGCCCAAAAGGAGCAAATTAGTGGAGAGTGGATTAAACGTGCAACATTTTCAGTTTGTCTGACACTCACAGAGGAAGAATTGAATCTGTGGGACATTAGAAAATGTTACACTAATTGACATTTCCACCTGCCTGTGGCATTTTCTTTTGAAGTCATCCATTAAATCACAACGTGCCTGATCAGTGCATGTAGCAATCTATTGTTACTGTCATAGAGCTTCATGTATTTCATCTGGAGTATGCTGCAAGTGACATTACTTCATCTGCTTACAATCATATTCACTATTGTTTCATATTTTTTCAAAGACCTCAGTTTCCTTAGTTTTGCAAAAAAAGGTGTGTTGTAGTTTTAGGGGTTCCAGGGTCCTCTAAGAAAAATACAGAGACCGATACTCATCCCAGGGGACAGATCTGGGTGTTCCAGGATGTTGTAATATTATTATTCCATTTCGTTTTCCAGTATCACAGCTTATTAAGGCAGTGCCTGAGCAATGTCGTTCTCTTTCCCTCCCTGCCTCTTCTCTCTTCACTTCTTTTCTGCAGGAAGAGTGTGCCTTCCTTCTGATCTCATGCTTTGTGTGGGTGAGATGGCTACTAGCTGGCAGGGAGTTTTGAGCTGCGTCATGTGGCCTACTAAGATGAGGGGTTAGGGGGGTGGTGAGTAGTTATGACCTACTCTCAGACTGCCAAGAGTGGAATGGGTGGAGGATTCTAGATGGCTTTTAGTCAGATAGACTTGGCTTAGCTGGTGGGTGTATTCATTTTACCTGATTGCCTTTTGCATATATCACCTAGTAAATAGAATCTCTCTTTTAAACTTCCAATCAGTGTGCAGTATTTTCACTCTTAGTCTCTAAAAGGGGTGAGAGTCACTCCTGCCATCCAGTCCTAGGTTGCTCATGGCCTCAAACTATGACAGATGCTGTGGTAATCGTCCTAATTGGAGACCTACAAATGCTGTGGTTTTATTTTGCACTTCTCAAGGTAATTGTGGCATTTAAAACTAAAGCTATTCAAGTGTTAAATCAAAACAAAGAGAAAACTTAGTAAGTACAAGAAATTCTTACAAGATAATTNGGGGGCTCCAGAACTGCACACAGTACTCCAGGTGGGGTCTGACGAGAGCAGAGTAAAGGGGGAGAATCCCCTCCCTTGCCCTGCTGGCCACACTGCTCTTGATGCAGCCCAGGACTCGGTTGCTGTCTGGGCTGCATGTGCACACTGCAGGCTCATGTCGAGCTTTTCATCAACCCAAACTCCCAGATCCTTTTCCTCAGGACTGCTCTCCAGCCATTCACCACCCAGCCTGGATTTGTGCTTGGGATTGTGCCCAGGTGCAGGACCTTACACTTGGCAATATCTGCTGTCAGAGAGAACATATCTGGTCAATGGTCTGGTGCTTTTAAGTGAAATGATTTGTATTCTGCTAAGTTGCCTACGCAGCTTCTTCAGACATGATTTCCTAGTAGTTACCAATCTTCAACACATCTTCAACTCTGCTGGAAATCTTAGCTCAAAGTATAGTTGCAGTGGAAAGACAGGATTGTTGAGTGAATAAAATGGAAAATAACTCCAAAATATCTTTACATGCCACATTGGACTAGTATAGCTGCCAAAAAAAGTGAATTAGACTTTCCTGCTTGGTTTTATTTATAATACAACAATGTGGGGAACTCCAACAGAATGCTGCAATTTACAATGGACAAGGGAAAAAAATTATTCATGTATTATTTATTGCTAGAATTCTTTCTCAAAGAACCATATGTGCATTAGCAGATATAGGCAGGGAGCAGAGAAAGGATTAGGTAATGATTCTGGTAATGAGAACTGTCCAAGATACTTGTGAAAGGTTGTTCATAAAGAAATAGGAAGGGTTTATGTCTCAGGGCATAAAACAACCCTAATTTGTGTGGGAAGGACAGCTACCTTAATGGGAAGCCATGGCATGAGCCACCACCGGAGCCAGAGTTCTGGTAGAGAAGATCACACTGGGATCTTCTAATAGGAAATGAGTACCCCTACACCTTGAGGGACTGAGGTCCTCATACAAGTGCAAGGTAATCCTGAGTGCGTATCTTCACATTGCCTCTCTAAAATAAAGAGATGGGAAACTGAAACACAAAGCCTGAGTGACATGTCTAAGCCACCCAAATACCTTCTGCAGTGTTGAAAGCCTGTCTCACTGCTCAGATCATCAGAACTCAGCCTCCTGCACTATGTGTTTCCACTGCACTGAGCAGAGGCAGTAGCTGCAGCCAATCTGAATGTTGGTACGCTCCACAGGAGGCCCTACAACTTCCCTAGTCATCCAGCTTGGGGACCTCTGTATCACTTCTTTGTCCATACATCCATGTTTCCTTTCTGCACCACAAATTAAGTCTAGCAAACGCAACTGTACCCAGAAAATGGGAAGCCCAGTCACACTCCCTGTAAAACAGGTCCATATCACTTGCCCTGCAGAATCAGTTGCACATGCACAGTACAGCTGATACACTGGATTTACATTGCGACTTTGGAATACAGAGGATTGCAACCTTCCAGCTTCCTTCAAGCACTGCTGGAGCAGGAGTTTGGCCTGGGCTTCTCAACTGCTATGTTCATACCTCTGCTGTTAAAGCACCTGTTTCCTGTTTGTCATGGAAGGATAAAATAAGCCAAATTAGGCCTCAACATGTCCTGGCTTGCCCAGACANTTTTCATAGTTATTAACAGTCTCTGCCTGGATATCAAAATTAATATTGATTATTAATTTTGCATCATTCAAAACAACATGTTTCCCTGTTCCCCCTCTCTCTTGTTGTTGGGAGAAGCAAAGGTGGGAAAGGAAAACAAAGACCCTGGTGCCTTCCAGTCTCCTTATCTCCTTCCAAACTTGTAAACAGGGTACCCACACATATTTATACACTTGTTTGTGTTCTGCCCTAAAAAGGTAAAAGCAAGACCTGACTTTGCCTAATATGGTCAAGTTTGGCAAACTGCCATTCTGATTGGCTAATCTGTGGCCAAAGAATCATTAGTCTCAGGCTACATTGATAAAACGAGATGAGCAGGTAAACATAGCGTGCTCTCCCTTATTGTGCTTCTACCATTGCTTCTGCCTTAATGAACTTCTGCCTCATTGCTCTCTGCCATTGCATCCTGCCATGCTCTGCAATATTTTGCCTGCTGCATAATAACAAGCCCTGATATTTGGGTTTGTCTACCTGGAAACTTGCCGTCTCTCAAGTTTGCCAGGGGAAAGTATTGAGTGCCTTAACATAATAGGCTCATTTAACCAGTGCAACATTGTGCCTGTCTGCACATCTGCAAGGCATCTTGCCTGCATCTCTGCAAACCTCTGTGTCAAGACTGCACACGTGTAAGTCTTCTGCCGACACTGGGAGCCCTGGAAGGGACACAGATTGTCCAAAGAGGAACCAGGATCAGATCAGAGATTGTCTGCCTCTCTCCCAGCACCCTGTTAGAGCCTGGGAAGATCAACAGCTAACAAGACACGAACAGAACTCCCGTCAAGTGTTTGGGTATTGTCTGGAAACTGTAGTTAGCCCCAGGAACCCAAAGATAAATTTTGTGAGTGAATACTCAAAAGCTTCTTTGCAAAATTTTGTAAAACTCTGTAATTGAATCCAAGTCCCTTCTGCCTTAAGCAGAAAGGAGCTTCTCGAGTCCTCTGACTGCAAGAACCTCTTTCCAGATTTAATGGTTTAATGTTTGTTGTATTTTTGCTAGTTATTTCTTAAGTGTTCTAGATCCTCTGTTTTCCCATGTGTAATGTTTTCATGACCATTGCAAAGTACCTATTATTAAAAATTGTGGTTGGTAGCTAGAGTCCTGAATATAAAAATTAATAAAGTATATTAATTTTTTAGAGAAATCCTATCTCACAGGATACCTGCTACTACACTGCTGTTTCTGGTTGTTTTCAGCACAGCAATATTTTTACCAACATGAGCACAAGGCAAGGCAAACACAACTAAGAGCCTCGCCTAGGATGTTTTTTCTCCCTTCGGTCATCTGTCAATCACTCTAAGACTTAGATTTGTCCTTCAGACCATCATCTTATGGTTTAAGGCTTAGCTTAGTTTTTGTGTCTAACTGCAATCAAGGAATAGGAACTTTCCAGAGACACTGAATTAAAAAAAAAGTTTAAAAAGGTAAATAATTTGCTATTGAATGCAAAAATAATCACATATATAAGTCTATATGGTTCCATTCATTTGCTAATTGAGATAAAAAGCCAGGGTATAAACAATTCTTTCTGTCCTTGGCTTTAGCCTCCTGTACCAGGTTAGGGTGGATCCCTCCCCTGGCAGAATAAATTTACTACAACACGTATTCTTTTTTGTGA
>WBNM01013493.1:20597-49290 GCA_013399055.1 Ramphastos sulfuratus | reverse complement strand
GGCAACCTGATCTAGTGGGGGGGTCCCTGCCCATGTAAGGGGGATTGAAGCTAGATGATCCTTGGAATTCCTTCCAAAACTGATAATTCTGTGATTCTGTGATTTTACTCATTTTCCTGAGTAGTTAACTCTAAACATTCAAAAGAGGAAACCATATCAGCACGAGTGTGAGAAGTCCTAGGCTTGAAGAGGTTTGAGGAAGGTTATCAATATTGATATTGGAGTTGAGTTTAACTTTCATAAAGATGTTTTTCCTTCTCTCTGTTGCAGCTTTTGAATTTCCTCCAGATTTGTCCTTCTCATTTCAGTATCCTTAGACAGAATCTGAAGCCTTGTTTAGAGGACAGGAAGGAAATGTAGGTGTCTAGATACACACCCTGTGGAAACTTGTCCTTGCCTGTGGTACCAAAGACAGAGGAGTATTTCCTGGATAACTTTAGACTGCACTGGAATAACAGCTATGTTGTAATGCTTTCCTCAAAAAATAATTATAAAAATAGAGATATAGATACTCTTGAATTTTCTAGACCTGTGATAAAGACTGTAAGGGAAAAAATGTCGCCTTAAGGTCATAAACACAACACAAATATGAACAGAACTCAAAAGGGTTGAATTCATTCTTTTCTAACTCTCTTGATCCAATTAGCATTAAACCATGCATTAATTTGTCTAAATATTGTTTACATCTACACTGTAAACTAAACAGTTGCTATATATCTGTGTACCATGTGGAACATATAAAGTAATAGCAGTATGTAAGGGATTCTGTGGCTCCAATGCATTGAATTTCCTGGTTAATAATATAAACAGTCCAAATAAGAATTTAATTCATGCTTAAAAACAAAAAAAAAAATTGTGGAAACAACATCTGTTGTTTTCCAAGCTGATATTTGTAGGCAACATGTTTTTAATACCATTATGATCTAATCAAAATAGATTTGTTTTTTTGGTACACTATATAAACTTCAGGTTCATCTGTTAATAACAACCTTACTTCTGCAAGCATGTAGTCAAAGCAACAGTGCAATCAGATTTTTAGTGTTCTGGACAGACATGGTAGGAATTATGAATTGAAACACGGTGGTGTAATTTTTGCATATGTTTATTCCTCCAGAGGTTGAGGGACCTCACAGGGTGCCATAAAGAAGTCAGATCCTATCAGGACTAAGCCACATGATGGTTGTTGAGGAATTAGAGAGCAACCCCAGTGACTGGAGTTCTGCAGTACATTAACTGTTAAACAAGTGATAAATGTTCATCTGCTCCATCTGCTTCTCCAAATGTTCATGTGTAGCTGTTGGGTTCCTCATCTTGGTTTTGTTTCCTGGATGCTAAAATAATACAAATTATAGAGAGAGGAAAAAACCTGCTGGTAAAATTCTGTACCTTAGAACTTAATCTTTGTTTACTACACGTGTTCTTGAAAGACTCATCTTCAGACTGCTGCTGACAAACAGGAAAATTATATCTGTTCCATCCCCCCCCCACTTTGTCCCTTCCTCTCACAGAGGTTCGCAGANCTGTGCTGGGGACTCCAGAAGATGATTAAAGCAATCATTCAGCAGTGTTTTTAACCTGTTTAAATGTAAACTAACTATCAGCAATATGTTTCTCTAGGAGCTTAATTATCTCTACAGCAGTAGTGTGTACCTCCTGGATGTGGGAATCTCTGCTAGGCAAGACATGCAAAGGAGATGGTTAATTGTCCTCTTCTGTAAGTCACAGTCTTTATTTTGTAATATTTTAGATGCAGTACTATATGAAGGTGAACTACTCTGATCACAACACGTGGATTAAAACAAAATCCTGTTTGCCTGATCTATTTGAATAGAGGATTTTTCCAAATGCGAAGCCCATTACTCTTAAAATAATTCTTCCTTGTTATGATTTCATTCTGAGATTTGCAAAAATGTAAAGCCTTAACTCCAGGCTTTCCTCCAGTCAATCCTTGTCTATTACTAATCACAATTAGTGTTGCTTGTTTACTTAATGACAAGCTGTTTAAAATAACCTGTCTCGTAGCTGCTGCCCCAAAGTAAGAATAACAAAGCTAACACAATCAGTCTGTTTCATCCCAGGCCCAGACAGAGAGAAATGACTTCCTTATGAAGCCTGTAATGGCATGTGGGAGGTCGAGTAGAGTTCTGCTTTTTGGATGTTTTTCACACTGGTCTGTTTCACAAAGTCTAGGATTGCTTTCTGAATCTTCCTCATACAGCAAGACTCTGTAAAGAATTTAGGTGAATGCAGAAAACTGAAATGTATATATATAAAAAAAAACCATATTTTTCAAAGTCTCTGTTGTAGTCTTTTAGGTACCTGAATATCTAAACTCCTCTAGTCTGAGATGCAAATCATTCTTCCTTAGCCTGAGCCTGGAGAAAATCTAAAACATTTACTTTTTTTGCCTAAGCCACCATTGCCATGTTTGAATGGCATCTGAAAGTACTTCTAAGATTCTGGTGCTACAGGCAAGACAGAGTGAATGACAACCCAGAGTGAATTTGGATTCTAAGGTTTATTTATTTAAGATGAGAATTTTGTGCTGCTTGGTTACCTGAGGCACCCATTCCATTGCTGCCTCGAGTGCTGTGGTCAGTAGATCTTCTCATCCCTTCCTGGCCTGGGAGTGCTGAAAGGTTTGTTCTTGTTGTGCTGCTGCTCATCATGACCCAGTTTGGGTATTAGGGACCAAGCTCACTGGATTCTTGTTCCTTCCAACTCTGGTCTCCAGGAACTTCTTTGCTGCTAGGACATTTCTTACAGTCAAGATCTTCACCTTCTTTTCAACTCCCAAAAGCTCTCTGTTTTCCCAACCAAAATTGTCCATGTGGGGAAGCACATTCTCCTAATCATTGGTTTTGGTTAATGTCTCTTTATCAACTAGATGATTCAGCATCTGCCATATTTATTTCATTCAGGTATTAACAAAGTTTTCAGACTGCCCATACTGATTGTAGCCAGAAAGTACCAGATTTCTGTATGAGAACTCCAGAGGTCAACTTGAGCCATGCACACTCACACATGACTCAGTTATCTACCACATGTCTGCATTCACAATCTGATCTATCTTATTCTCTATCCTCCAAGATCTCTAACTCTGGACTTGGGTGACATTTATCATGAGAGTGATGTCATCATCATGAAGTTCCAAGAGAACTGAGCTTTCAGGAGAAATTCAGGATTCCAGTCACCTATCCTGGGTGACACACTGGGAGGAGCACTTTGAACACCTCCCGAGGTTTATTAGCTCTTCTGTGAAACTCAGTCTCCTAATGATCTTCTAGCATGTTACAAGGATAGCCAGCTAAAACACCAGAGTTTGCTTATTGCTTGTTTCATAGATTTCTTCACATTCAAGTGTTCACTTTTTATTGGTTTCTGCTACAGGTAGCACTAAGGTTAATACATTGCAACTTGAGCTTGGAGACTTCTGCTGGATTTTTAGCAGTTCCCCAGACTTCCACTGGCTCCTCCTCTGTCCCTCTTGCAACTCAGACCTGCATTTGCCAAGGCCATGTAATTCTTTTTTCTGTTAAGAGAATACAGCATGCATAAGAGAGGAAATTATAAAGGACGGAAAATGAGCATCCTTTGATTTTCTTTCTTTTAGGGGATTTATTGCAGCATTCTGGAGGATATTTAAGGTATTTTATTTTTATCCTTTTACAGAGAATAACTGAAAACAGTGTTAGCAAGTAAGACGGTGTTAACAAGTAAATATGTTTAGAAAGTTTTGTGTGTTTTGGTGGGTTTTTTGGTGTTTTTTTTGGTGTTTTTGGGTTTTTTTTGTTTGGGGTATTTTTTTTGGTTTTTTTGGAAGGGCTTATAAAAGAACTTGTTATGCTCAGATCCCTTTTCCCAGCTTTTCCAGCTCCCCTGATATCTTTGTATCTTCTCTGTTCTCCAAATACCATCTGCTGCTGCTTATGTGCCTCATCACCAAAATGTAAACTGAAATTTCTCCAGATTAGCCCATCAAGCGTACACTGAAGAAATATCTTCCTATATTGGTGAAAAACAAAACCAGAACCACATTACCATAACACCTGTGGGATGTAAAATATCAGTGTTGACTTATTAAGTTCTAGAACCTTTTTTTCTAAGCTTAATAATGCAGTCAATACAGCAACCACCTTTTCTCCCCCCCTTTTTTTTTCTTCTTTTCAAATTCACTGTTATAGCTTTCAAAAACTTACCTCTTAAGAGAAGTTCAGCATAATTTATGCATTAACTCTGCTTATCCTAAAGATTAAATGCAGTTTTTCTCATGATCAAGCAGCATGCTTTATTTGTGGAAAGTTTCTGCACTTTCTTGCTGCTGAGAATTTCCTCTGTGCAGCAGGCCAGTGGGGCAAGCTTCTGCTCTCTGTGGGCTCCAGGCACTCTAAACCTATGAGGTTCATGAAGCGCAAAATGCACAAAGTGCAGTTTGATATTGAGCTGACTCTAAGTAGAAGATTTCAGTTAGTTCAGTAAACATTTTCATTACTGCTAAGTGTTTCGGTTTTGATTAAAAATGCCTAGAAGTAATCTTCCAGTGGTTGACAACTTTGAAACAATCTGTGCAGTAAATCAACACTACATAAGTGGAACTAGGACCTGAAGCTGGTTTTCTGCTGCTGAAAGATTATAATTTCTATGACCAATTGAGATAGCTATAATGCAGAATATGGTCCAAGACTGGGCTAGATGACTTCAGTTGTTCCTTAGGTAGTGGAAGACACTGGTGTCTTACTGGCCTAGAATGTATTGAAGGAGGCTGTTTACTCACTGGTAGTGTAGAACACAAAGTGAGGTTTACAAATTTAGCATAAGAAAATGCTCATTACTGAAAATTAGATGTGGAAAAATGGAGATTTCTTTTCTGCTGTCCTCTTTTTGGGTTCTTGTTTATTAAGATTTCTTCTGTATTTTTATAAGGCATTAACTTTTTAAATTGTAGTTGGAATATTCTGTTATCCTAAACCTCTGGATATAAAAGATCAAATTAAATAGCAAGTAAAATGAAAATTGACAATAGTGAAACAGCCAATGGGATTCTAGGATACTCTTTTTTATTGATCTTCTGTTTTTTGTTTGGATGAAGAATGTGGAACCTGTGTAGAATCATAGAATGATTAGGGTTAGGAGGGACTTTAAAGATCTAGTTCCAGTATAGGATGATGTGAATCTGTGGTTCACCTTTTATACCTGTGGTTGCCTTTTTGATTAACCTTCAGTAGTAATAACTTAACCTGGTTTCACTGGAAGCTTTCTAAAACGTTTGTTACTGGCTTAACAGCATTTAGTGGATTGGATTTGAAATATCTAAGGAATGTTACACTGACAAAATAATGCCAAGTCTTCTTATTTTATTTCCTATATCTTAATGTGAAATTGGCACCGTAATTAGATAATTTGAAAATTTAATAGAACTTTTGTCCTTGAGTTAATATAGACAAATCACAATGACAGCTCTGAGCCAGGAGATGAACTAGAGAAAGGATGGTGTTAAACTGCACAGAGTCAATGTTTAATAGCAATTTTCAGTGATCTTGTAATACGTACTGTCTAATAATTACACATTGCCTAGAGAGAATTTGTCAGCTTGATGAAAAAAAATAATAAAACACATTATCATGACAAGTGCATTAATTAAGTTAGAATCCTAAAAAGTATAGAGGTTTAGTAATTTTTCTAGGAAACTCAATCTGCATTAGTCATTTCACCAAAATGAGGGCATGTAACAGGTCCCTTATTTCAAAATGATGGAATTGTCTTTAATAAAAAAAAGAGATTTGATTGTAGAGTGAGATGATAGACTTGCTTTTTTTGGCTGTAATAAAGACAGATGCATGACATTATGCATTTAAATACACATAATACATGCTATACATAGCAGCAGACTGATAGATTGTTGGGAAGACAGAACGAACGTCGATTTGCATTAACGCAATTTCGGTGTAAATGAGATAACAATTCTGTCCCTTGATCTACTGTATCTAAGCAAAAGACATCCCTTTCTTTTGCATACACTAGCACAATTTCCAACAAAGTCAATGGGTCAAGCTTCTTTTAAACACAGTTGTCCACCCCTATCTATTTCAGTGTAGCAAAGGCAGAATTATGCCACTGGCTTGTTTGATGCGATGACTTTCCTGCCATTTGCAGGCCAGACAGGGTGTCATGTCCATTACAACTATGGCCATTGCAGTTGTAGAGAGCTCAATAATTCTTTTGATCAATTAAGAAACAAAAGTGCTCCTGAAATTTAATTTGTGAATCTTCATAGGTTTGTTTGTTTGTTTGTTTTTTCCTGCAGTATAATGAATCCTGAGTAGTGTAACTATCATTAGAAGGGGCACTAAATAAAACTGCCAATTTAAAATATTGGACAAAGAATAGATTCGTGGGCAAAGTGTGGCTTGTGTAATGAATTATTTCTATTTATCTCCCTTGGTAACTTATGAAAATGCTGCTTGTCACTTAAGAGTGTATATTATGATCTTCAAATTTCTTATTCATTGAAAAAAGACATTACCATTACAAAATGTTAAGTAGTAGAGTCTTAAATTGCAGTAAGTTAGAAAACCAACTGTATGAATGGAAATAAGTGTGCAAACACCACCAGTCAACAATTGCTACCAACAGCTGGCTAGAATATAGACCAGAACAGAATTTGGTAAAGTATAATTAAAGTTACAAAGAGTATAAAAATATAAGATTGGTGTTTCCACTCTGATCAGAATTTACAAGATTTTTTTACCACTTCAAGAAGATTTTATTTTTAAAGTATGGCAGTCCTTGACAAGTAGGTATTGATTTGAAGAGTGAAAGCAACTAAAGGGAAGAAAAGTGTTTACTGTACATACTTCTGAATTATTCTTCTTAGATTCTAGTTCTGGTTATGCTACCAATTTCCCACAGCATTTAGAGGAGTCCTGAATTAATTCGATAACTATACCCAAAAGTAACTCATGAAGGTCTTTATATGGAAAGAAATTGGATGTCTCAGGATGCAGATAGGTAATACTGAATTTTTCAAAAGTACCTCAGCCCCTGGCTTCATCTTTAGATGTCTGAATATCTCTAAAATGTACTTCTGAGAAAAAAAGCCTCATTAAATTTAAATTATACATAGGCTATATGTGCACTGGTAGTGCTTTCCCGGTATGGAAATATCAATATTCTAAAGCAGGTAAGTGCTCCAAGAGGACATTTAGTAGGAACTGTAAAGTAATGCATATTAAGTCAGCACCAGTACATTGAATGACCCTCTGAGTGGAATAAGCTAATCTTGTCAAATTTCAGATATATTGGTGAAGCACTTTTAATGCTAGGTATGCTGCTGACATAATGTGTCAGCTCTTAGTATCCTGTATTAACTTAACTATATTGATAGAAACCCATGCAGATAATAGCTCCTAAATGACTTGTGAAGTGAGTCTAAGCAATATAGGCAACTTTGCAAGGGTACAGTTTTGTTCCTAAGCACTCCCTTGCAAAAACTATCTGTTCAAAGTTATGAAAGAGTTTTCAGAAAAGGCCCTTTCTGGACCTGAGAATTGTGCCTTCTGGGTGCAACACAAAAAGTGGGCATATTGTGGTTCAAATGCCTTTATAGTGGGGAGCGTTCTGCTGCAACAGGGGACCACCACTTCTCAGGTGAGAATTTAGACATTCATAGACATTTTGGTAGAAGATGGGCAGTACCTGACCAAGGCATGAAAGTGTGGTTTAATTTCTCTTGCTCTTCCTCTTGGATGTCTCCAGTAGTTTAATGTCCTTGAGGAGTTGAAATGTGCAGTGCACAGTGTACAGATATCAGATTTATCCTAGAAATACGGCCATAATTTGATAGTGAAGGATCCACAGAGACCAAGAAGAGATAATTAACTTTCCTGCTTGACTGTCTGTTTCAACTAGATATTATTTCACCAATTTACATGACAGCCTTAGAGAACAGAAAGCTTTTTTTTTTAAAGAAACAAACAGATCTATGGAATGAGCAGGAAGGTCTTGGTGTCCTGCCAAGGTGTAACTACATGAAACCTTGCTCGTTGAGTGCTTTGAAGTCATTAGAGAAAAGTGCAATAAATCTACAGGTTGTTATTATGAAATATACAGAAACTTCCTCACTCTATTTTTCCTCTTGCTTCATCCATGACTATCACCTAATTTCCCCATTGGTTGCTGACCTCAGTTCTTTCTAATACAATTGCCTGTTGGTAAAACTGCTTTGCCCAGTGGAACAACAGTCTTTGTTCAGACAGTTACCAAACACTAAACCTCCTCATATATCACAGATTTTTTTTCATTGTTTTAGATTTGTGGTAATATTACAAAATGTAGGTCTTATGGGAATATTATTAAATCTTTTCATAATTGACTTTGAGCTTCTGTCACATTTCTTCTGTGTAATTTGTACAAACTTATTGGTATTCCTCATTCTATTTGGATTGGTAATTTCTGAGATAGAAAAGAAAGATCCTGAATTCTCTAATTCTAGCAACTGGGAGGATTTAGTACCTCTCTGTGGCTAACTTATGGGGATGGTGACAATATATTCTGATTACCTAAAACCAACTTACAGTATTTACATGGTTAAATTTTTAAAGCCACAACTGTCTTTTTGTGCTCCTAAGTGAAGTAAATGTGAACCCTTCTCCTTCCTGTTCTTCGTAATAAACATCATTCCAGTCTTGGAGCAGTGGTGGGAAAAGTGCTTAATTTTGATTAGAAATAAAGTAATTTGGGAGTTTGCTTCCCTCTGCTGTACTGTCACATCCAGCTACTTATTCTAAACTCTACTGGGTGCTTAGAAGTCATCTTTTTGTTAAGATCCTGTACCCAGATTTTGCTCTGTCTCCTGACATAATATACCACACACCCTGCATTTTGCAAGCTCTGCTGTTGAGGCCGATGTGTGCAGTCTGATTACGATCTTGAGCTCAGCATTGCACCCCAAGCATGGCCACCTGTGAGGAATGCCTGCAATGACTGATGTGGAGCCCCCTCCATTAGTCTTGAGCTTTGAGCATGGCTCATTCACTTTAACTGGGCATTTCAACTGAGGAAAAATTGACCGCTTGTTTCTTGTAAATGATGGGGAACAGCACCTGCTTTACCCAATTTATTATACAGTTTCACCTTCCTCTTGTTTTCTTCTTGAGCTGAGTTGCAGGTAAGTAAGATGATGGCAATTACTGAAAGCTCTGTGGTTTGTGCAGACTTAGATTTTTCTGTAATGAGCTGTCATTATGATTTGGAAGAAGCTTGTTTTGCTTGAATGGTTTATCAGAGATTTGGCGTCTCTTAATTGTTTGGGGTTTTTTTCTCCTTTCTTAATTTTTATTCTCTGACTGTTCTGTTTGCATTCCAATATAGAGGCATTTTTTTGTTTATCCAATACTTTAATTAAGCTACTTTACAGTCTTATTCAAGCATATCCCCGTTGGTATTAAATAATAGAAACAAATTGCCAGCTGCAGCACAAAAAGTCAGGGATACGTTTTGAAGAAAGCTAGGCAGTGTTACTGATGCTGATTTGTACAGATTCACTGAAATATACAACAGTGTCTTGACACTGGAAGGAGGAATTTTCTGCAATGTAAATGGTGCAACTGTGGGATGAAGGTACCCAGTGGAAAATAGGTGTCTTGTGTGTGTAGCTCTTGCTGTTTGTTTCTTTACAGGGTGTCAAAATACAGCCCTCCAGATGTCAGATGATGTGCCTCTCACTCTCCTGGGAAGGAGTGATCTTCATTCTTAGACTGGACATTATAAATCATTTGCCTTTGCTCTGTACCACTAAAGGATTTGATGGTCACATTGTGAAGGAACACAGGTTTCCACCAATCCACAATCATTGTCAGAAAGATGGACCTTCATTAGATACTGCTCAATTCAGTAGCTGTGGTTATCCATGGTCAGAACAGTTTAATAGATCACTGTGCATGTGTTTGTAACCATGGTTTAATTTTAATACCAGGAATAAAGCAAAAAAATAATAGAATACTCTGTGGAACTGTGCAGCAGACTGAGGCATTGAACAGATAAGGGCTATAGATGTTTTGGAGTTATCTGCTCTCTAATCAGTTGTGAATAGCTTGCCTGGCTGAGTGCAACCCACAACTCTTTGCTTAGTTGATTCTCTGGTTCTTCTAATGACCCCTTTGAGGACCTCTGTGGGACATGCAGGGACTTTTCCAAACTGAAATCTCTCTCCCCTTTTGCTAGGCGGTAATATGCAGTCTTTATTTTATTTCCCTGTTTTGTTTCCCAAGATGACTCTAGAATATTATGGCGGTGCAATGTGCAACTGATCTAACAGGGCAACACAAACTTGCTGTAACAGAGTACCAGAGAATGCCACATCCATAAACCTCAGCCTGGATCCCCAATTCTGTCCTTCCTCCTGATTTGTGTGGCTTCAGTCAAATCACTCAAGCCAGAATGATGAAAACATTTACTCATTTGCAGGTGCCTGTTACTGCTTGGTGTGTTAAGGACCTTGACGGTTTCAGTACATATTATTAATTTGAATGTGGTGACTAGCTTTTAAAAACTTTTATGTCAGTGACCTAAATATATTTGAACCAATTGTTTATTTACCATGGTTTCCTCTTTTCTTATAATCTTGCCAGCAACTGCCCCATGGACTGGCTGCTGGATGGACAAAAGTAGTTGGTGAGTGTGCAGTGCTTTAGCAAATGTCTAGAGGTACATACATGTTTAGGAAGAATTTAATACTCCTCCATTACATATTTTGCTTGTTGTCTCACACATTAGCATGCTAACCACAGCATGCTAACCACAAAAATGATTTGCAGAAAACAGGTAGTGTATGGTTTAACTTATGTATAGGCACTGTAACCATGATTAGAGGACTGAGATGTGTGATATGACTGA
Organism: Ramphastos sulfuratus; assembly: GCA_013399055.1. Classification (NCBI taxonomy): domain Eukaryota; kingdom Metazoa; phylum Chordata; class Aves; order Piciformes; family Ramphastidae; genus Ramphastos; species Ramphastos sulfuratus. Next base: position 38,397 of record WBNM01013493.1, on the reverse strand, counting down.
TCTCAGCAGTCCATAGGAATAGCTGCTACTTTACCTTGCTGTGTGCTTTTATTTTCTTAACAGACCAAAATATTTCCAAAATAGACAGAATTTCTTAAAAATAACAGGCAAGACTCACTGGATTTTACCCATTTTAATGTGTTACTCTTTAACTGAATAATTCAGTGTGACATGTAGCTTCCAGATACGCTACTTGAATTCCAAAACTAGTTCATGTGTGCATGATAACTCTCAGCAAGTCACTGAAGGTTTTGCATTTTTAAAACATAACCTCCTGGTGCTGAAAGGGAAAGGAAAAAAAAATGATTCTTGATACATACAGAAAATAAAACATGATATTCAAATTCCAGATAGGGTCTGAATGTTTATAATTATAGTTTAGAATTGAATCAATATTTATATTTGCTGTGTTTTCCTTCAATTTAAGCCAGTTAAAGTGAATGAAAGTGTCAAAAGTGTCAAAGATGTGCAGTGATTGCACTTCTGTTTTTATTTGCTTTGGTGAAAACCTGAGACACAAAATTATTATCAATTACTATTTTCTTCTAACATGCATAGATTAATATAGCTATAAAATATGTAACAGAAATACATATAGAGGATGTAGGAGCAGAAGCCTTGCAGAAGTAGGTGTGAGTTGAAGAGCCTCTGCAATTTGCAGGGTTTGCAAGCACATTCAAACTTCCTCTTTGTCACCTTGTTACTCCATCCCTCGGCAGAGAGATCAGTGTTGTGAAGAACACTGGGAGGGAGTCACAGACCAGGAGAGAGTAGTAGTCTACAACTACCTGAAGGGTGGTTGTGGCCAGCAGGAGGTTGCTTTCTTCTCTCAGGCAACCAGCACCAGAACAAGAGGACACAGTCTCAACCTGTGCCAGGGGAAGTTTAGGCTCGAGGTGAGGAGAAAGTTCTTCACTGAGAGAGTCATTCCCCACTGGAATGGGCTGCCCAGGGAGGTGGTGGAGTCACCGTCCCTGGAGGTGTTCAACGCGGGTTTGGACGTGGCACTTGGTGCCATGGTCTAGTCTTGAGGTCTGTGGTAGTGGGTTGGACTTGATGATCTTTGAGGTCTCTTCCAACCTTGCTATACTGTGATACTGTGATACTGTGTGAGAGGTATCCAAAGGAGGCAGATACAGTGCTTTCTGCACAAGATGTGTCTTGTTGTCGGTGTGTTCAGGGCTACTGTGAACCTGGACTTTCCTGACATTGCTTTGTTACTGCCTGTGCAACTCAATGGATGAGAGTGTGGTTTGTCAGGATTCTCAAGTGCCTGGCAGTGTGACAGGAGCCATTGTTGGGTGTTCGTTGGCATGTGTGTGTGCATTAATTTTACAGATGGGTTGTGTTGATTCTGAAGTGCACCAGCTGCACAATGCTTGCTGAGCACCTTCCTATACAACAAGTGGAAGCCTGGGTACAGTGTGTTAACCTGACAAGTGTGGCCTTTGTGACAGTGATCTTTTGCCATCTTATTTGGCTCAGGAAATCCCCGCAAGTGGGATTTCTTAGTCCTGTATGCAAGTGTAACTGTCTGATTTCATTTAAATGAACTTTGGCCACAGATGGGAAAAAAGATTTCTTCTGAATCACAGATTAAGTCAGACCATGAGTTTCTGAAAAAGGCATCTTGAAGAAAAACTTAACATTATATCATAATGAAGCCATCTCTGACTCAGAAAGTAAACAGCTTAACAGTTGAGCTCTCTAGTTAAATTGTATTTTTCACAATCTCAAGCAATTGCTACAAGAAAGAAAACAGGAAGAAAATGATAACATATCACACTGAAATTGTAAACAGCACAGTACATGAATCAACATCATTCTTGTCTTGCAATTTTTCATTTGCATGACCTTTAGCCACTTTTACTTGACGATATATAGTGTAGTATTCTTGGGCAGAGAGTAAATCAGTTAATTTTTTTCCTGTCGGAGGGGTACTCCTGAAATTCACGTGATAGGTGGAATTAGAAACTGGTAAAGCTACAGATGAGACATTGTGTTCTGCAGTGAGGAGGCTTATTAATTTTAACCATGCCAGTGCTCCAAAACTGACCATCTGGTTCTCTAAATAACAAAATTAATTTACATGTTGACCAACCAGCAGCAGTTTCCATTAAGCTGAACACCTGTTATCACTTAGAGCCACTTTACTGAATATGATGCATTGACTGTATATTACTGATGCTAAGGATGCATACGAAAATATGTCATCCACTTACACAGTACAGATGTTGTTTAAACAATCTATTGAATTTGATGAAGAGCTTATGTAAGAAGCAATTGTATTTAGGAGGATCATTAGAGATAAGAATGCCAGGAGGCCTGCATGGATGAATAGAGAGCTCCTGGACACACTTAGATGCAAGAAGAAAGCCTACAGAAAGTGGAAGCAAGGACAGGTAACCTGGGATGAATACAAAGAAATTGTTCATGCAATCAGAGATCAGGTTAGAAAACCTAAAGGAAAGCTAGAATTAAATCTGGCTAGGGACATTAAATGGAACATGAAGAACTTCTTCAGGTATATTAGTGAGAAAACGACTAGGGAGAATGTGGGACCCTTCCAGAAGGGAAATGGAGAGCTGTTGACAAAGGATATGGATAAGGGTGAGGTGCTCAATGACTTTTTTGACTCAGTCTTCAATGGCAAGGGCTCCAACAACAATGTCCAAGTCCCAGAGAGCAAAAGTAAGGACTGAGAGAATAAAGTTCTACCCACTATAATTGAAGACCATGTTCATGTGCACCTAAGGAATCTGAATGTGCACAAGTCCATGGGGCCTGACGAGATCCACTCACGGGTCCTGAGGGAACTGGCAGATGAAGTTGCCAAACCACTGTCCATCATATTTGAAAGGTCATGGCAGACTGGTGAAGTTCCTGCTGACTGGAGAAAGGCAAACATAACACCCATCTTCAAGAAAGGAAAGAAAGTCGACCCTGAGAACTACAGAGCAGTCAGCCTCACCTCTGTGCCTGGCAAGATCATGGAGCAGATCCTGCTGAAAGCTTTGCTAAGGCAAATGGAAAACAAAGCAGAGGTGACTGGTGGTAACCAGCATGGCTTCACCAAGGGCAGATCTTGCCTGACAAATTTGGTGGCTTTTTATGATTANATCAAGAGCAGCGTGGCCAGCAGGGCAAGGGAGGGGATTCTGCCCCTTTACTCTGTTCTCCTGAGACCCCATCTGGAGTACTGTGTGCAGTTCTGGAGCCCCCAGCACAGGAAGGACATGGAACTGTTGGAAGGAGTCCAGAGGAGGGCCATGAAGATGATCAGAGGGCTGGAGCAGCTCTGCTATGAGGACAGGCTGAGAGAGTAGGGGTTCTGCAGCCTGGAGAAGAGAAGGCTTTGAGGAGACCTTATAGTAGCCTTCCAATATCTGAAGGGGGCTTACAGGAAGGCTGGGGAGGAACTATTTACAAGGTCTTGCAATGACAGGGCAAGGGGCAATGGGTTTGAACTGGCAGAGGGAAGATTGAAACTGGGTGTTAGGAGGAAGTTCTTTCCAGTGAGGATGGTGAGGCACTGGAACAGGTTGGCCAGGGAGGTTGTGGCTACTCCCTCCCTGGAGGTGTTCAAGACCAGGTTGGATGAGGCCTTGAGTGACCTGTACTAGTGGGAGGTGTCCCTGTCTATGACAGGGGGTTGGAACTAGATGATCTTTGAGGTCCCTTCCAACCTTACCATTCTATGATTCTATGATTCTTAATTACCTTAAGTATTTCTGATTACTGTATTCGAAATATTCTCTCCTTTCTATTGTGGCATAGGATGTATGTGAGAATGATTATATGTTGTATTCCAGTGGATTATTCCCGTTTATTTCAGACTTTAGACCAGTAATTAAGGAGAAATATGTGTGGATATTATCCTGTTCTTGTCATTGCCATGTGAAAAAATCCAGGACAAACTGCTAGAATCTGCCAATAACTGTTATCAGACAAATCTTGCAATAGCCTCATATTTGAAGAGCAAGCAAGCTCTCAGTCATTAAAAGAGCAGGTTGCTGTTGCAATAATGTTTTAGCTCTCGAAAATCTGTGGTTTTAACATATCATTGCATAATGTTCTATGATGGAAAAATCCTTCAGGCAACAGAAGAAAACCTTTCAGATGAGAGAAAACTTGATTTGTGCTTTATTATCTGTTCTGGAGTAAATCAAAGACTAGAAAACTCCCTGGGAAATTAACACTTATGGAGAAATTTCAGCAAGGTGAGATGGCTTCTATCATGCCTCTGACTAATTTGCTCTTAGTGAGCTGCATAGCCACAAATAAAATCATTTGTGTAGTGCAGTGGACATAATGTCCTGATTTGTCTTGACATGGGTAATCAGCAAGCCTCTTGTCTGAGGTCTAGACAGGAATCCAATATAAAAATGAGAGACAGAGTTTAGAAAAGTTTAGAAAAGAAGCATGTCTGCCAGACAGATTTATTTATTTATTTTTAAAAACCTCTATATATTTTACTAGCAATTTGCTTTTCTTATTTACTTTAAAGAGCAACAGTTTTTCACTCACTTCAGTGTTTTTGATTTCTTTTCAATGTATGTGAAAAGTTTGCTATGAGCATTAATGTTTAAGGTGGTGTTAATTTTGTTAGGGTTTCATTTGTTTGTAGTCCTGGCAAGAGGTAACAGAAATATAACAAAAGCACATAGCTACCTGAAGTAGAGTTTTTCATCTCACAACTTTTGTAGAGCTACTGCAGAATATTTTTCTAGAAGAGTGTATGAGTGATGTTGACAAAGCAAGAGGGAAATCACACTTCTCTTCAACATCAACTGATTTTACAGATTTAAAGGCCTTAGTTCATAGTAGAAGTAACATGATGTTAAATCTGGTGATATATATGAGAGATTCCTTTGAAACATTTCCTGGATTTCATCCAGAAAAGAGAGGCTAAGGTGACCTGTCCAAAGGCAATGTGGGCTTTAGAAATGATTGTTCATCCAGGAGGTATTCCTTTTTAAGTGATTGTCCATGAGGATCATCAGTTCATTTCAAACAGAGCAAGTTGAAATGTGAGTGGAGAAGAGGAACGGCAGAGAGGGAAGTGAAGCGTGAACAAAGACAAACTCTTCAATTAGACAAATACTTAGTTGTTCACCTTCCTCTTGGGTACAACAGAATGACAAGAGTAAGCAGAGTGTCCTGAATTTTACACAATTTTACACATGAGCATGTGTGACGCATCTATCTCTCTAGAGAATCACAAAATACTGTTTAAAACTTGTGATATTAAATCAACGGCTGTAAGGATGGTTAGGGGACTGGAGCACTGCCTTACGAGGAGAGGCTGGGGGACTTGGGGCTTTTTAGTCTGGAGAAGAGAAGACTGAGAAGGGATTTAATAAATATTTATAAATATCTGAGGGATGGGTGTCAGGAGATGGGGGACAGGCTCTTCCCACTTGCTCCCTGTGATAGGACAAGGAGCAATGGATGTAAGTTGCAGCACAGGAGGTTCCACCTCAACATAAAGGGGAACTTCTTTTAAGGTCACAGAGCACTGGAACAGGGTCCCCAGAGAGGCTGTGGAGTCTCTTTCTCTGGAGACTTTCAAGGTCTGTCTGGATGCATTCCTCTGTGACTGAGCTAGATTGTATGGTCCTGCGCTGGCAGGGAGGTTGGACTCGATGAGCTCTTTGGGGCCTTTCCAACCCCTGACATGCTGTGACCCTGTGAACTTCAATATTGATCAATTCATATTGATAAAAATTTTGGGATTTGAGATATTAAAAGTTAATAATGACTGCTGTATACTAATGACAGAAAATCTTGTTGTTGGAAGAGATGTTTGGAGGTTCTGTAGTTCATCCTCAAGCTGTTGACATGAACTGTTGCTGACATGGCATGACCCAATGTAGAATAATGAAAATATTGGAGAGAAATTAAAATAAAATCCAAATGGAATTTCAGAAACTGACAAGCAGTTTTAAAAACCAAACAAATCAGAGAATGCATTTTACAGTAAGCTGAAAAATTGTTCTTATTTCAAATCAAAATAAGAATATAAATATCCACCCTATTTTCCCATTTTAAAGAAAATTATTTTATTTTGAGCTAGTTATAAAGCTCTCTCCTGTTAAAAGCATGAAACTATTCAGAATCAGACCCTTAATTCTCTTGGGTGAAGAATCTGACAATTATTCTTGTAAACAGTAGATCCACAGCTATCATTTCCCATTCACCCTAATCAATAGAGGGAAAGAAACATCTCTGAGGTGTAATCCAGGCAGTAGGTAGCCATATTCCCATTATGAAGTTACACTTCTCCACTGACTTTAGAAGTAGACACGGTGACTCATGCCTATATGTTTAGTAAAATAGATGTGAAAGGGGTTGTACACTGACAGTGTCTTTTTTTTCCCTTCTTTTTTTTTTTTTTTTTTTTTTTGTAGGTTTAAAAGGAGCCCAAGGTAACAGACTCAGATAAAAACATTTGTGTGTGGCTGAAAGAAACTCATCCCAGAAATGAAGAGGTGTTGACAACCAGTTGAGGGATAAAAACTAGTTATTACTTTACAGTAATGACAGTATTTGACATATATTGACTGTTGACATTGTATTGCCAAGAGGCTTTGGCCACAAAATCTGATCTTTCATACATGAAAGACTGTGCATACCAGAAGAAGAAATAGATCACACTAAGTTAAATAACTATTCTTTTTCCAGATGATTTTGCAACTAAATTAATGAACAATAACAACAAATTGTATTGTAATACACATTTGTAAAGGTGTCTATGTAGACAATAAAAAAAAGTAAACAAGGTGCACTTCTGAAGGTTTAAATTAAAAGGAGTCTTCCTGCCTCACTGTTTTCAGCTTTTTTTTTGTTTGTTTGTTTTGATGTTTTTTTTTGGGTTTTTTTTAGTTTTTTTTTTTTTGGTTATTTTTTCTTAAAGTAACTACTATTGGTTTTTTTTTTTTTTTTTTTTTTGAGGCATTGCAAGTTTAATTAACCACATTTGCTGTTCTTGAAGTGAGTCAGAGGTAAGTGAAACTATCAACCTTTTCTCCTGGCTCTTTGGATTGATTTGAGAGTAAGACATTTGCCCTATGGGAGGGAGACATTGCATCTGCATGGAGCTGAACAAGTGTTTTTTAATTAATAATTTATTCAGCTCATGCATTTCTTTGTCTGTTTGAAACAGAACACCCCTGGGAAGATCACCGAGAGCAGAGATTGAACTTGGGACCTTGAATCTGAAACCATGAGTGTCTACTGCCAAAAGCCTCATCCTTGTCTTACAAAGCTACTTCAAAATCACAACCCTGCAGTAGGGTCCTTCCACTCTGGAGAGTGTTGTTTCCCTGGATATCAGTCTATCACTGTTTAACTGGCTGACTGACACCCAGCCAAATCCAATCTTTTATTAAGTAATTCATTAAATTTATTAAATTACACAGAGCCCATTTCAGTGACCCAAATTAGCATAAAGCTAATAATATACCACGTTTAACAGAAGAAATACAAGATGCAGTTTTTCTCTGCCAAGTTTCCAGTCCAAATTCTTGCTGAGGTTACTGGGTCAGTGTGATAGACTAGGAGCAGTCATTTCCAGCCTCTATCCCTCTCAAGGCAGCTCATGTTCATGTCATGAGACCCCAGTCTCCCCTGGAGTTAACCCAGAACATGACAATTTTGAGTAGTAGCCAGTTTTTGTGGAGAGGGATTTGCTGTCCTCTCATGTGGCTTGCCAATGTTTTGAGCTACCTTGCTCAGATGTTGCTTGGGTTTAAAGGAAATACTTATTAACATATCTGAGAAGAAAGAGAAGCAAAGCCAAATAAGGCCAAAGAGTAGCTCAGCCTTTGCCCTTGACAGAGGAAGGCAACAAACACCTGGGGAGATGACATGAGGATAACCAGCAAATGGTGCTTCTCTTCCCCATAGAGACTTGCAGGTTTGGCAAAGTTCCCAGCCCAGGTACCACCCACAGGCTATATCCATTCACACTGATCAAAGTTCAATCAAAAGTTAATTATGGCTCTTGGCTCCTTGTGCTGCCATCAGCAAATCAGCAGAGATTTCTGGGAAGTTTGGTATGGTGGTTTTGCGTACTTGTATAATTATAGTGTGACAGTGCTGCCTGTTTGCCAGGAGCTGTATGAGAAAGGTCGCACTGTGACAGCAGGGTTAGCTGCATACCTTGTCCACAGATTGAAAGGGACTTTCTTGAGTGTCTTAGCTATAATGAATCATTGCCACAAAATTTTCAAAGAAGTATTCTCACAGAAGCATTTGCAAACATTATGTTAGAGGATTTATGGATGGACAGCTGAGGCTTTTCCAGCCTAGCCTGACACGTTAAACGGTGTTATTTGTTTTCTGGTGCCACTCTGGATGAGCAGTAACTCTGCTGGGAGTGGGACAGTCTGTGTTTATTAGCATCATGGTTTCTGAGGACAGCCCCTTCAGTCACACTCATTTGTTTGAACTGTTCACAGAAGATAAACTCAGAATGGCTACAACTGCAGTTAGAATAATATTATTAATTCATGTTTTTTTGTGCAGACTTTATCTGCACCCCTGACCAAACAACATATAATATTCTCAGCAGTGCAGTGTCCAGGAACATAATGAATGCCAGAGTCTTGTTGCATCTATGAAAAGGCAGCCATAACCCCCTAGTACTGGTAGTGTGAGGTGCTTGGGGGTCCTGCTGTAAAACACTGGCCAGCAAAACTGCTGGCATTGCTCTGTACAGATCAATCAAACAGTAGCTGCCAGTTGGCTGAATTCAACACAATAAAAGGAGTTTCTTTCTCCCCCTCCTGCCTGGTGCAACACAGTAGGAGTACCGAAAATTTCACTCATTGCACAAATTGTTTACTATCCTAGAGACCTGAAGGGAGGCTAATTGTTTTATGGACAGTAACAGTTATACTGTATATGTTTGGTGCAGACTGCTTGACAACACTCTCTTTTTCAGCTAGTGCTTTTATGGAAAAGGGTGGGATTTCTTTCAGAGGTGGTGAAGTGATTTAGGAGCACAGATGCAAGCGAATCTGTTCCTTTTGTGCTTCCAAATAGCACAGGGCTAGCAGTATAATATATTTAGGCAGGATTTTTCTTTTCCCACCACTCCTGCGTGACTGAGGTTTGTGTGCAGAATGTGAACATAGTAAAAAATTCTGGGAGGTCTAAGAAACTTAGCACACCACTAAGAAACATTGTGGTGGATACACAAAATCCTTTGCACATTTCTTTGTAGACACCCGATCTGTTACGACCCTTGTAAGAAGGTGAGTCACCCAGAAGAGTTGCACAGAGAAGTGTACAGGGACCTCATCCCTTTCCCTCTATGTCAGGGAAGTCAGAGACTTGTTTGAAACTACAGAATGTTCAACTTGCAGTAGGGACTGGGAGAAACACCTCTCTCCGACAAGATCCTACAGATCTTTTTTGATACTTTTCCAGATGGACTTCAGTCTATAAAGTTCTCACCAGGAGCTATTTTTTGACCCGGACTAGGAGGTATCAATGACCTGGCCTTTATTCTGCTTTGCTGGGAAGCTGCTGCAGCTATGGATCCTGCAAGGGATCCCTTGAACTTCCTCTGCACCCTGGAGGTGTCAAAGCCAAAGATTTTGATTTGAGCATGTCTTACCTGTGTTTAATTTTATGTATTTGCTCAGGTGCTACCTTTTGTGTTTGTAAGGGTCAGCAATGTCAATTATTCTTACAGTTTTATTTTCAGCAAGCTAGAAACATAGAAAAACCACCTCTGGAACTGAGATCCCTTTCTTGACTTGACCTGAGTGATTTTCCCTGAAGAATGTAGCGAAACAAGCCATAAAGTGCTTTACAAATTCTGGGAGTCCCTGAGGCAGAGCAATAGCTCTAGAAAATGCATTTAACTGAGAACACACAAAATGGCTTAGGTGGCTTAGTGGAAAATGTCCTGAGTTTGAGTTTTGAAAACATGCTGGTTCAGAGGTGTGGCAATAAATATGAATTTTATTTTGACATTTGAAATAGACATTTGAATGCTGTGTATGTGCAGTGCAGAATGATTAAAAATTATTGTGGTGTATGAAATCTATGTTTTAGCTAGCGTGATTACATCCTTCTAAAAATGTGCAAAGCTATAATCTTTTAAATTTGTTTTTGCAGTGGAGACATTAAAATTCAGTGAAGCACTTCATATATTTTTATACAATCATGATAATTTGGAAGTGACTCAAATAACATTCTTTCTATTTTAAACATAAGCCATAATGATCCGTATTCAGATTCTTTGTTTCCAATAAAAATAACCACATCCACCAACATCTCATCAAGAAAGGGTTTTTATGCCATGCCCCCCTATAAAGGTGACACCAGCTGGCTTAGTTTACACAGACATGGCAGAAAGACTAAACGTATTTCCACTCAAGGTCAACCCTTTATTTCAGGAGGCAGAACAGTTTTTCTTCCACCTTTGCCTCCTCCCATATCCCTGTTCTCAGTCTGAGTGCCTGCCCTGGAATTTCCCTGTTGTGGCAGCAGAGTTGGAGTCCAGACGATTTGCTGCAGGCTGGGATTAGACAGCAGTTGAAAGCCTGTGTGGGCGCAGTTCTGCTACATTTACTTTGCAGATAAGTATCTTACATCAGGGTTGCAGTGGCAGGGGTCAAATTAAAATCGAGGTGTAATGAGAATGAAATGTGCCTCTTTATATATAAATAAATAAAAACTAAATAAATACTCAGATCTTTAGAAATGCGTAGATGGATCTGCAGGTCCTGAAGCTTTGCTCTTTTGTCTTCTGGTAGGACTGTCATGGCTCCTTCTCCATTAATCAGCATAGACTTTCAGCTCTACTGTAATTTGGGTTTTCCAAAGTAAGTGTGCACACATTATTATTTCAGCTGCACAGTCATTATATATTTCTTTCCACATGGATCTATACAATTCATATATTCCCATCTGTCATGGAGCATTAGGTGGGATATGTTGCTGTTCTGTGTCTTGTCTTTATTGATTGGACAGGCACCAGACCTAACTCACTATCAGCCTCATCCAACATGGTAACCTTAACCTTCACCAGAGCTGTTCTGGCCCTGTGCGGGTGCTTTGAACTGTGTCCTGCCTGCTCTGCCTACTTGAGGTCCATCATCTCAGACATTTGCTCATTTTCCCATATCCACTCCAGCTTCTCCCCACTGGTATGGGTGCAACACCTCTATATAGGCAAGAGGAACAGAATGGACGCAAAGCTGCAGCTGCTTGGTGGCAATGGTGAGGCTAATTGCAAGAGTTTCACTCCAAAAAATTGAAATAGTGTGCTGGCTAATGCTGCTGTGTGCTGCCTGAAGGAGTTTTGCTAGAAAACTGTCTGCAAAACGATCATTCAGTAGAGCAAAATTTGACAAAAATTATGACTTGCCCATTAGAAGTAACTAAAATCAGAGAAAAGATTAAAGATGCAAGGCAGAAACAGTATCTGAAGGATTCTTGATTGTATAACATGGATTAAAGGACTCTCCTTTGATACCTTAAAGGTGCTTGATATTGCAGCATGTCCTTATAAAAGGGAGGTGAGTCCCAGATGATGCTTTCAGACCATCTGTATTTGGTGAGATGCTTTTAATTCTCCCTTTTCCTTTGATCTGACCTTAAGGGAAAAAATGCATTAAGAAAAGATAGTTTTTAGAATGTGAGTGTACCTTTCATGCCCTAAAGAGAGTTACCAATCTCTATTAAAAATGAATTTATCTCTGTTACTCTCTTGAGTCAGATAACTTCATTTATGACCTTATTTTTTTTCCTCCACATTTTTCTACACTTATCTAAAATCATAAAACAATGACCTGTGAGAATTTGGATCATAACTGCAGATCAATGTTTTTGATTTTATCTGGACAGAGTGAGACTGTGTGATGAGGGAAAAAAAAACCTGTGTCATTAAGAAAATGCCACTTATTTGCCAAAACCAGAAGATAAATCTGCATGGAACTTGCAGTGGGCTACTGGTCAGTATAGGGGAAAATGGTATCAGTGTCAAGAACATGTACTTGTTGAAGAAACAGCAGAAGCATCAAAGAAAATGTAGATCAGTCATACAGTTCAAATCCAGGAGAAGCTGTAGGTGCATACAACTGATTTGACTATATCGTGTTGTGACTTGTTCCCTGCCACAGAATAGGGAGAACTTCAAGAATGTGAGTCTAAAATTTTTTTAATGTGTGACATTCTCTATCCACCTTTTACTTGTGAGAAAACAAACAAACAAACAAACAAACAATGAAAATGAAAAAGCTGAGAGATGAGGTGAATCATTTCTGTAAAAGGTACTGAGAGAAAATTGCCAATAATAGCATTGGCATACACCAACAATACTGAATTTCAGTTTGCAGGTTGGCTCTGAAGTGCCATAGTTTGCTCTGTAAACATTACTGGTGTTGGCAGAAAGTCCATTTTGGAGTGTGCTCATGTAAACTGCTTTACATGTAAATTGGCCAATTGAAGATTGCTTGTGAAATAATATAGATAAGAAATGAAGGTCAACTTTTCAGTTTAAAGTTAGATTTCAAGTGTTTCAGCTCCTCTTTTCAGGGATATCAAGTAAGTGTCAGTGTAACTTCCCCTCTTCAAAATCACTTTTGAGGAGCCCTGGTACAACCTGCATTAAACATGTAGCCCATACTGAAATGTAGACAGTCCTGCGTACATACAATATTTGACAAAAGAAGGTGGTATGATAGCATCTCTACCATCAGAAATATTTGTTGTGACACAGCTGTTGTTCAAAATGTGTTATACTCCTGTCCACTGACTTCTTTATAGGTTGATCTGAAAATTCATATCCTGACTGTCCCCTCAGTGCCTTGGTTTGTTCCTCTTTTGGCAATAACAGGATAACCACTCTCTGCCAGGAGAGCCTCTCTCCACTGGCATCTTGACTGGGGAGGAAAGCCTGAAACCAATGAGGATACATCAGTTTTAAACTCATCTAGTCACTGACCTTTCCACTAAACACTTTCTGAAGAATGCATTCTATGCTGGTGTTATTTGTGAATGTGAACATAACCCCTAAGTTTGGAAAGCACATCCAAAGTAATTTGATTTGGAAAATTAACTGATTTTCAGTAGATTGTTAGAGGAGTCACAAAAGGATGTCCAGGCCTCCAGTGGCTTGAGTTGAATTTGAACTTATCTTCTTGAAATAAAAATCTCTGCATGCCATTATTTGTTCTCTGAGCTATACCATTCATCTAATAAATTATCTCTGATGGTTTTGGTTTTGAAAAGAAGCTTAGGCAAAAGGAAACTATTTCTGCAACTCTGGCGTGAAAGCTGACACTGGACATTGTTTTTCTATATCTGTATTTATAAAACATCCCTATATATAAATCTATATGAATGCAGCTTGGATCAATTTTTCTCAATTTACAGTCTAGTGTCCTCCAACAGTCTGCTGAGGACTTGTTGACTGATTTTTTTTTCTGGATCCATTGTTTGGTTTTAGTTGCTTATAATGCTTTAAAAAGTTAATAGAATTTACTGTGAATAAAAAGATGTTGTGGTTGTGGTAATTTTATTAGGTAGCCAGCGACAAGAGTGAAAATGCTCTCTGTACTGGCAGTGAAAATCTACTAGTTCACATTATGAAAAAAATCTGGGAAGCTGTGGATATTATCAGAATATAGCATGAGAGATGGAAGCAGTCACTTTAAAACAACCAACTATCTGGAAAGGAACTTGACTGTAGCTGAAGAGAAACTTTCTTGCTCACACGCATTTTCCATCTTTTTTTTTTTTTCTTTTTTTTTCCTTTTTTCCCCCCCTTTTTTCCCCCCTCTGCAGTACCAAGCTAAGATCTGTTCTTTGAAAGTATTCACTGAAAAAAAAAAAAATAGCTGAAAGAAAATTTCCATTTTCCTAAATATGATACACTTATTCATGTGAGCCATTCCACACTGGGCAAGGGTGTGTAAGGGAAACTCTCTATGCCATGGAAATATCCTGTCATTTTGAAGATTAAGGTCACTAAATAGAAAGCAGAAGGTTACTTGTAACAGAAAGATTTTCTGCAAAGGTTCATGACTCACAGGAGGGAACTACTGACTGCCTGAAAGGCCTGAAGAGGCATTAAAAGTCAGAGAGGTCCTTCACAGTGACATACTTAACAAAGAGCTATCCATCCTTCTTTGTGACATGGTGGCATTACTTTTTTAATCCACCATAACTGCTCTTTGATGAAAAAGAGAATGGTGATGATACAGCCAATGAACCTGACTGCTGCTTCAATGACTCTTCAGGAGAAACTATGTGTTCAGAGACAGTTGTAGGCTTGAGGCTTTGAAGGTATAAAAGCCAAAGGCAAAATTCCCTCTTGAGAAATTATCAAAATGCTCACAAATATGTCCATGTAGTAGTGATATAATAGTAGAAAGGTAATCTCGTTTCTGATATGAAGAATTCTTATTTGATTGTGAGTAGGAAAACATACACATGCTATTTATTGACAACAGAATAACACTTGCTACTCATTTATTCACTTAATAAAACCCCAATTAATGCAGAAAATGCTGTCGTCATGTATTCCTATTTAACACCAGCACCTGCTTTTAATTTATGTTTTCAAAACGTGCAAGCATAATACTTGTGCCCTAACCACCTCTCTTGTATTTAGTCTTCATTCTTCTGCACTTTACCCTTATGTTCAGAAGCAAGCACATTTTGGAGACAAGATGATGGTGCCTTAGTGCCTTGGTCTGATTGCAAAATAAAGTCAGAGTTAATTGTTAGGAATCTTTTAATTTGGTTAGTAATGAACGTTTTTAGCATTAGTTACAAGCATTTTGGGGGAAGACTGTGAGAAGAAAGTCTATTATTTTCATAGTAGTTTGGAGAATCAGTTTTAAAAGGTTCAGTTCTGCACATTCAATTGATATCTTTTCCAGCAGAGGGCAAGAAAGTATAACAGATGAAAATGGTGCTATTTTCTGGGACAGCCACGGTGGAAATGTTAAACACTATAGCCTGAGGAGGGAATGCGAAAGCTAATAACCATCCCCCTTTTAGGTCATAATGGCTTTTAAATAGCCTTTTACTCTTCCAAGATAGCTATAGAAACACAAAGTAGAAAAGGAGACCACCAGAGCTGCCGACTGGTGTGCATTGCTTTGTCAGCAGAAGTTCCATCAGCTGAGATCTGATTTTTGGGGGATGTGACAGAAAGCACAGTATCTTTTCAAACCAGTGCCTGTACTGACATGTAGATCCTCACTTGGTGTTTAGACTGGCTGTGGGACGAGGAGACACCCAGCTGCCTATCTAAGACAGGGCTCCTGCCCTTTGAAGTTGGTAGGGATGTTAAATTTAAGCCTGTGAAGAGAGGGTAGATTTCTCTTCAAGGGGCAAAGAAAACTCTTGTTGGGCTCAGATGTTAGAAGCCTAAGTTCATGCTCAGGAATAAGCATCTGGGATTTTGCATGCAACAGAGATAAAGTTTGCTTATCTCTGTATACCTGTTATTGTGGTGAACATGTGTTATGTTAAAGATACACACATGAAAACATCCACATCTTTAAGCTGTTCTGAGGAATGAAATTGCAGAATAGCACATTTAAGACTTCAAGACCTCAGTTGTTATGGAGCAGTCTGTGTTTACCAAGGTGTTTCTCAACTTCCGTCACGCAATTGTACTAAGTTAAGAAATGCTGTACAGTCTGTCTCTCAACTAGAAAAATACTGTTTCTGATGTACACTTTTGTTAAGGTCCAAGCTTTCTTTATGAGACTGTCTCTTGCTGTTAGTGGCTCCTTATGAATGAAAAGCATCTGATTTGAGCAAAAAGTGCAGCTAGCTGTTCTCTTTTGGATTTTCCTAATTTCATTGTGTCGTGGTAGGCCTAAACAGGCCTCTTGGGCTTGTACATGTCCTGGCTTGTGCAGACATGTTTTTCTGCTGTTTTGGGGAGAGAGCAACCGCGGGAAAAGGGACAAAGGACCTGGCGCCACTAAGTCTGGGGTCCGGGGTCTGTCCATCACCTGTGGTTGCTAGGGGGCACATGATTGCCTTGTGCAGGGCCTGTGATCTGCCCAAAAAAGGATAAAGCAAGCCTATGGCTTCACCCAATATGGCAAAATCTTGGGTAACTGCCATTTGATTGGCTATCTTGTGTCCAAAGGTCCAGTTGATCTTTGGGCTGTGTTAATAAAAGGAGCAGGGAACACGGGGTGCGTGCCTTCCGCCATTACAGGTGCCTGCTTGCATCCTGCCTGCTGCCTCCACGCATTCGCCAGCGTGATACAGTGAGACATCCTGCCTGTAAGAGCCTGCTTCCAGAGTCAGCCAGGATCAGGTCAGAGATTGTCTCCTCTTCCCCAGTGCTCAGGAGCCTGGAGAAACTTTAAAGCCTCCGGCAACTTTCAGCCCGGCAACACGGGAAACCCCGCCACGTGCTTAGGGTATTATTTTCCTGTGATATTTTTTGTGAGTAAATACCAAGCCTCTTGTAATCATTGATTGCCTTCTGCCATAAGCAGAAAGCTGCTTCTCGGGTCCATCTAGTGAACAAGCGGCGTACTGGCCGCAGGTGGTACATTGACCTCAAACCACCTCTTTTCCAGTTTGGTTTGAGTTCTGTTAATATATATATTTAACAGTTATTTCCAGATCCTGTTATAACCTGTATATAGTTTCCTAACGTTGCAAAGAGCCTGTTACTATTGTTATTATTAAATGGTGGTAGGGGGTGGTGCGAGTTCCGATTGTTTAATATTAATAAATTATATATTAATATTTTTTAATATCGTCTCGCAGTACCTAATTACCCCTCCCCGACACATTGCAATAGATTATACAGCTCATAACTAGACAATCTCATATTCTTACTTTGCCTCCACTGATAGGGCAAATAATCTTATTTCTTTTGATAATGGAAACAGAATCCTGAGGAAGAAAACAAGCCTTGGTTATCATAGAGGATCAGGCTATCTGAATATAGGGAAAACAATGAATATATTAATAAAGTACCCTATCTTAATAATAACTATCTGTTTGAAGTGTAGCAAATAATTTTGGACCAATTAAGTGGTAGTCTAGGAGGAAGCCATATGTCAGTTTTTCGTAAAGGCAGTTTTGTTTCTCTGTGTGGTTGTTAGTTATGACTAGATCACAAGTCCAAAGTTTCTGTATAGCTTGCATTAAATGTATAAAAGCAGAATATGTTTATATAGACATAAACACATAGTTACCAGGAAGACAACTGACATAACAGTAGTTTTGTAACATAAAAGGGTCAGTGAATCCTTCTGTTATTTTTATTTTTCAGTATGGGAGCTGCATTTCACACAGAGAAGATCAACAGCTGTAATTCTTTTTTTTTCCTTTTGGTTCATGTGTTCAAGTGCCTAGCAAGGTGCAACGATCAATTTATGGCTAAAGATTTGCTCAGTTTTCAGTATCTGAAAGGAGGTTGTGGACTGAAAAAATATCCTACAGAATGTTACCGTGATACTGTTTACCTCTGCTCATATGATACAAATACTTCCAATGCTGGTTTTGTTCAAGTCAATGTGTCTTACATTATGTATAATTTTCAAATGTCCTTTAGTATTTTTTTTAACCAACCTCTCATAAAAGGAATTTTTCATGCAGAAATCACAGTATCACAGTATCACAGTATCACCAAGGTTGGAAGAGACCTCAAAGATCATCAAGTCCAACCCATTACCACAGACCTCAAGACTAGACCATGGCACCAAGTGCCACGTCCAAACCTGCCTTGAACACCTCCAGGGACGGTGACTCCACCACCTCCCTGGGCAGCCCATTCCAGTGGGGAATGACT
>WBNM01013493.1:0-15970 GCA_013399055.1 Ramphastos sulfuratus | reverse complement strand
TATATGTATATATATATATATATATATGTATATATGTATATGTATATATATATGTGTGTATATATATATATATATATATATATATGTATATGTGTGTATATATATATATATGCTTGTAAATTGTGCTAAGCTGTAAATATAGCTTCATTCCTTAACTTCCAGCTGGCTGAGTCTAGGTTGGTAATTTTCATAGAGTGGGGGGGACAGGTAACTCCCAAACCATCACAGACATTAGATAGCTGTTTTCAAGGAGAGTGATAGTTTTGTTGTGTTCTGCATATAACAAAATGGCTATGATTAGGAATACCTAAATGCTGAAGGCTGATCTGTTCCTTCAGTTAGATGGGTTTGTATTGACAAGAGTTAGCATGTGTTTTTGAAGATTCAAGTGACAGATTCACATCTTAGGAATCCATGTGTGGCTGAAGTTCTTCAAGTTATGAGCCTGCACAAGTGAACAGGCATAGGGAAAGGTTGAGTCATGTAATGCTGATGATCCTTGCTTCACTGCTGTAAATTTCAGATTGTGGACAGGAATTGGTATCTCAAGTGAAGTTTGGTGTCATGGAGTGCAGTTAAAAGCCAAGAGTAACTTAACAGATTTTTGTGAGCAACCTTTTGTAATGCCTCTTTAGAAAAGAGGTTTCTCTTTGATGTTCCTCTCTATCAGGGTTTGCCTTAGTGCATATTTGTACTGGCAAGTGTATTTTGCTATTTATGGTATGCAGAATTCATTAGCATTAGTTGCTGTACTGTGTTTTTTAATCACCAGCAACATGTGTAACAGCGTACAAATTTGCATCTGCTATGCCTATCATTCTGAAGTGGTTTAGTGACTAAGACTTTTTAAACAAGTCAGTGCAACATTGGTGTGAAAGTGATGAAACTAGACTTAACTGATGATGTGCCACACCCACAGACACATTCCTCTGGCCACAGGAGTGGGAGACCATACTGGTCTTTTCAGTCTGCTTTGTATTTGGCTAATATACATGTCAGATTTTTGCTTGGCAATGTATCTGGGCTAAAAATGGAGAGAGGCAGCAGCAGGTCTCTAAGCAGCTTTGACTATCCACATCTGAGGAACCTCTTAGAGCCATTATTGTTCTCTAAACTGAGCAAAATTACATAATTTTGTGAACAAAGTAAATTTAGAAAAAAAAAATTCTCAGTGTTTGTTTTTTTTTTCTTTTTTTTTTTTTTCCCCTGAGAATATTTGTAGCCTCTGCTTTGGAAGTAGCTTCACATGAAAACATAGAACAACACAAACATCTGCTTTAAGTTCTTTGTTGTTCTGACAGAATCATAGAATAATTTAGGTTGGAAAGGATGTCTGAAAGTAAACTAATCTAACCTCCTAGTCAAAACAGGACTGGTTTTGCAATACACCAGACTGCCCAGGGCTTTTGTCCAGCCAAAATTTAAATATTGGCAAGGATGGATGTCTCGCAGTATCCCTGTGCAACGTTGTCCAATACTTGATAACTCTCAGAAGGTGAATTTTCCCCTAATACCTAACCAGAATTTCTGAGATTGCAGCTCATGTTTGCTGCCCCATGTCAGGTCCCTGTACACCTCTTGTAGACCTCCTGTCTGCTTTTCTGCATGCAATAAAAAACAGACAACCAAACCAAACCAAACCAAACCAAACCAAACCAAACCAAACAAAAAAACCCACAGTCAGAGGAAAAGGTGAAATTTGCATCTCAAATTTAGGTAACTGTGTGAGATAATTATGCAGGCATTCCATTCAGTGTCTTCCTAGAGAGAGACTTCTGTCCTGAATGGTCATTTGGAAGACTCACTTCAATATAAAAAAGTTTGAACAGAAATCTTGCTTAACTCTGACAATGGAGATAAGTACCTACAGTTGGATGGTTGATGCTTCATGCCATTTTGAAATNACATTACCCCAAGGTTTGCCTTATGCGTAAGGAGAATTTTGAGGATCAGCTGGAGGGGATTAGAAGGAAAGTGGTTAATGAAATTAATCAGCAGAGAGGAGAAGTTCAGAAGCTCCTAGACAGCCCCAGATGCTGTGCCCGACAGACACCGACTGACTTATCTAATGTTTATGTTCTTAGTTTTATCCATGTCAGCAAGCCTATGAGTGAAGTAGACATCACCATTGTTTCCTTTTCACAGCCTATGATATAATTTTCTCTATTGAAATATTCCAATTAACCTTAAACCAGCACAGCCTCATCCAACATGTGTTAATATTTTGTCTTCTGCAAGATTTTAGGGAATGTGGGTTACGACTTCAAATCAAAAATATTTTCAGTTTTATTTCTGACAGACGTGGAGGATCTAGTAAAAGTGCATTGGAATGCCACATTTATAAATTTTTTTTTATGGGATAATTTTTTTTCCCCTACTTTTGCTGGGCTTTAGAGCAATATTTTTATATTTTCTTTTGAATGTTTTAACTAAAGCTAAGGCTGGAAATTTGACAAATAAAATAAAAGTGTATTTAAAAAAATCTTGTTTTAAAGAAATCAAGGTAGATTGCATTTGGAAAAAAAAGTTATGCTATAAAAGGCTTTAGGTATCAAAACACTACTTAGCGTCCAAAGTATACAGAAGAAAAGGTGTTTTAAATGAGTATTTAATGAATAATATGCTGCTGAAGCACTAGTTATTGCTGGCATTAGCTGAAAGGAAATGAAAACTAAGTGCTAAAAGAAAGATACCTCTTTTATGAATGATAGTGTTCTGAGAAAAATAAAGTAAAAATTTGAAACCTTGATTGTAAAACAATATATTGCAGCACAAGGCTTTACAGTCCCTTTCTGATTCAATTAATGCCTGCATATTTCAGAAACCAGAAAAATAGAAAAATAAGTGGTTTCTTACAGCTGTCAAGAGGCATGGTAAACACCTCAGAGCTGATCCCTTGAAGGGTGAACCACCAATTCAACTTACCTTTTCCTCTTCATTTGAAAATTTGGATTGATGTTACTCTGATGATTTTTCTCTTTTACTTATTTGTAAATTTCCTTTCGTAGTATATGGTCTTCAGAACCCTTTTTTTTTTATTTCCCCATTTACTGCTCCAGAGCTTTCTTGTGGGCCACAAAAGCTAGATATGTTTCTTTTCCAACTCACAAAGTAGTATGGGGAATTTACTCATTTAGAATAATTCTTTCCTCTCCGGCAGTTGTATACACTAGGAATAGGTATTAGTAATGTGAAGAAGTACAGCAAAGTTAGTCCAGAGAGCAATATGTATTTCTAATCCATATGATAAAGAAGCCAATGGGGAGAGGTGACCTACTGGACATTATGCTCACCAATAAGGAGAAGCTTGTTGAAGATGTGAAAGTCAAAGACAACTTTGGCTCCAGTGACCAAAAAGATTGTGGACTTTTGGATTCTGAGGAAGGAATGAAGGGTAAAAACCAAGCTCACAACACTGGGCATATGGAGATCTGCTTGGAAAAATTCTATGGGATTAGGACCTGGAGGAAGGAAAGGGCTCAAGAAAGCTGGTTAATATTTAAGGATCTCCTCCTCCATGCAACAAGTAGGAAGTCAGGCAAAACTACCAGGAGGTGTTTGTAGATGAATAAGGAGTTCCTGGACAAACTCAAACACAAAAAGGAAACATAGAGAGGGTGGAAGCAAGGATGGGTAATCTAGGAAGAATGGACAGGCATTGCCTGAGCAGGCAGGCATGAGGGTAGGAAAGCCATAGCCCCAGTGGAATTAGATCTGGCCAGATATGTTAAAAACTACAAGAAGAACATCTGTAAGTACATTGTGTCAAAAGGAAGACTTGGGAAAATGTCTTGGTCTATGACACAGGTGACCTGATCACACAGAATTTGGAAAATGCTGACATAATTAATGCCTTTTTCCCCTTAATCTTTACTAACAAGACTGACCTTCAGGAAGCACAGTTCCAAAAGACCAGAAGGAAAATCTGATGCAAAGAAGATCTAGGAAGGTGATCAGAGAATACTTAAGCACACCGGACTCATTGAAGTCTACATATGAATGTTCTTGCAGCTGCTGGGGGAGTATGCAGATGTCACTGAGAGACTAATCTTGATGACTGATCAATAATGTTTATTGAGGAAGTCATGTACCACCAACTTGATAAAATTCTGTGATGAAATTACTGTCTTGGTAGATGTCAGGAGAAATGGGTACTGTCTATCTGGACTTTAACAAAGTGTCTTGAGAGAGCTTCATAGGTCAGCTGTTGATATATGGGCCAAATGGGCAGGAAGTGAAGGGCATTAAAAAACCATCTCAATGGCTGAGTCCAAAGGATGGTGGTCAGTCCTAGCAGTGTCCCCCATGGGTCAGTGCAAGGTCCAATCTTATTTAACTTGTCCATCAGTTATATAAATATTAGTGCAGAGTATAACTGCAGCAAATTTGTGGATGACAAATCTGAATGGAGTGGTCGATACATCAGACGGTGATGCTGCCATCCATAGGGACCTTGATGGGCTAGAAAAATGGGCTGTCAGGAGTCTCATGTGGTTCAGCAAGAGGAAGTGCAAAGGTCTGCATCAGAATATGCTGGGGGCAGATAGCTGGCAAGCAGCTTTACAGGAAAAGACCTGGGGCTCCTGTTAGATATCAGACTGAACATGAGTGAGCAATGTTTCCTTGCTGCAAAGAAAGTTAATGGCATCATGGGTTACATTAGGAAGATTTTATCAGCGATCAAGATTATCATTAGATTACCCTCTAATCAGCACTAATAAGGCCACATGTGAAGCCCTATTTCCATTTCTAGGATACCTGTTACAGGAGAGACATGACCATGCTGGTTAGAGTTTAGTGAAGGATGTCAAAGATGGTGAGGGGACAGTCCTATCTCTCCTATAAGGAAATGTTGAGAGAGATTACACTGTTCTGCATGGAGAAGGAGAAACTCAAGGGGGATCTCATCAATGTACAGAAATACCTGAAGAGAGGATGCAGAGGATGGAGACAAGGCAATTTTCAATGATGCTCAATGGATCTATGGGCGCACACAGAAATTCAAGATGTTGCTTCTGAGCACCAGGAAACACCTTATTACTGTGAAGGTGACCAATCACTGGCACAGATAACCCAGAAAGGTTGTTGCTGTAGAAATTAATAATTATTATGAATTATGAATATTAATTTAAATATGAATGTTATTTTTAAAATTAATTTTGTTTTTTTAAATTCCCTGAGATTCTTTGTGTTTTCAGTCCACAGGAAGTAGTTGCACAAAGGATATTTATGACCACAGAATTAACCAGTTTAAACAATCAGAACTTGGAAAATAGGAACGCTTAAACAGGAAAAATTCTAACTATGCTTATGGAGTCTTAGCATTAACTCTAGCATATGTATGCATGATGCTTTGGTCCCTGAGTAAGTTTCCTGCACAAAGATGCTTCCAAAACTCACAATAATGATTCCAGAGTAAAATGCAAAACATTGCAGGCAGAGGGAAGGAGACAACTGAGTTGCTGCTAAACTGCTAGTGCAAGCTGCAAACATGTGGCCACTGGATTCCCAGTCAACGAGCCGCGAATGAGGTGCTGCTCTCAGTGGAGGGTCAGTGCAGGAAAAGCCCAGTTTCTAAATTACCTCCCATGAAATACATAATTTTGAAAATGAAACTGGACAATAGGCACTAGCATCATTGTTCTGGCAAATGAATTCAAAGCTTCATGCCTCCTGTGACTGCCCAGGCATCTTGAGGGGCAGCACAAGACACTTGGCATGTGGTGCTAAAGCCCTAGCCCTCAAGGCTTTGCTGGGGCCAAACCCTCCATTGTTTGTTCATCTACTCTCAGACTTGCAACAGGAGGAGAGCAAGGATTAAACTGGTCTGGCAGGATTTATGCCCTACCAGGACAGTTTTGTGGTCTCCCACTTTGGAGATATTCAAAAGCCTCCTGAACACAGTCCTGGAAAACAAGCTCTACAGGAGCAGAGAGGTTGAACCAGATGACCCACTGAGGTGCCTTCCCAATCTCAGCCATTCTGTGATTCTGTGACCTGTACATTTCAGTTCCAGGGTAAGAATTTCAGTTCTAGTTATTTATAATTAATAAATATGTACACCAGCAATAAATTTGTTGGTAAAAAAAAAAAAAAAATCACATAATCTGCTCCCATGGCACAATATGTTCATCTGCATAAGATATTTGAGCAAAATTAACTCACCTTTCACTTCATGAACTCTGAGAAGAATCAGAGAGTATAACAGAAATATGCAAAGATTTCAGATGGTAGGTACCTATTTTTCAAAGCCACTTTATAAAGATTTCTGATGGTGGGTAAAGGTTTTTCAAACCCGCTTTTCCATGAGCTCTGTTACATGGACCCATCAGTACTCAGTGTGATTTGTTGTGTTCTTAATATGTCTGTACCACAACAGCAAATTCTCTGTGGCCTTCACAGTGAGTAGCATTCCAGCTTAGAGGTCAGGGCCTCTGAATCACTCCAGTAAGAAGGAGCTAGGATTTTCATGAGTGTATGAACACATCATCTGCCAATACCATCTTCTATGATGTGGAGTCCACGCACTGCACCAGGTAGTTGCCCTCACAGTTTGGGTAAACACATCAGGTCAAGTGTTTACCCACTGGGTAGAAAGACATACAGGCAGAGGGATCAGTAAGCAAAACAGTTCTTCCTGACTCCTTCTATATAAATGTCTGATCTATGTGACTTAAAAAGTAGACTAGCTTTGATCATTTTATAGCTTGGGCACTCAGATGTAGAAGATGATAGAGTATGGTACATAAAATATATAGGATGTATTTTTGGTGTAACTCTTTCAATTGTGAAAAAATATAATTTCACATTTCAGTTCTGCACATTCCTGATTGGTACTCACATTAAATAGTTGCTAAATGATGGCACTAAACTTCTGCCTGAAGTCGCTTTCTAATTGAGTCATTCCCATTTTCAAAAGATGACTATACCATATTTTTGAAAGCATACCAAAGAACCACAGTTAGTGGTGATCCCATGGCACTTAGAGCCATAGAGTATGAATTATTTAAAAATTGGAACTTAGACTTTTGAAGTTTAGACTATTTTGAATGATTTCTTCATGTAGCCTAGTAATTTATTTTTATGGTTGAAGAGGACAATGTGTCCACAAGTAAATGTTAGAGATACTATCTCAGAAATAGCTATTCAATTTGTTCTTCCTGCATTTAAATTAGCTGATATAAGTATATTCTATCAATAAAACATTAAAACTGTGTAGGCAGAATGCATGGGCAACATCATTATCGCTTGAGTGACAATTGGTGTGTTTGAAGGAAACGTATTAAATTTTCCATAGTTCACAGGTTATAATGAAACACTGAGTTTTAGAGTGTCATGTGCCTGCCTTCCTTCTCCTATGGGTCAAAAATGTACTTTTCTAATATAAATATAGGTGAAGCTCACTGCAGAACCTTTTTTCTCAAATTTTACAATGTTAATTAGGAAGTTTTTAATGTATGACTTCTGAGCAGCATTGAACTGAGCATGAAAGAAGTTTCTATTTAATGTCTTTTTTTTTTTTAAGCAAACTGTAGATTTTTCTGAACAGACACATTTAAATAGAGATGATAATTATTTCTACTACTGTTACCTCAAGGTATCATCACAAAAAATACTAAAAGATATTATGCTTCCGATTAGACAAAATTTATCTGTGACAAAACTGTCATGGTAGGACATAAATCGTGCCAGGCTGGTTTAACTCTTGCTCTCCTCCTCCTGTTGCAGGTTCGGGAGTTGTAGTAGAATGAGCAAACAGCCTTGAGGCTAGGAGCTTAGCACCAGGTGTCTGATGTAGCCCCTCAATGTGCCTGGGTGGTCACACGAGGCACAAAGCTTTCAATTCATTGGGCAGAACAATGATGCTGGTGCCTATTGGCCAGTTTAATTTCCAAAATGACCTATTTAATGGGGGTGGTGTGTGTGTGATTTAGAAACTGCACCTTTTCTACGCTGCCTTTCCTGACTACCTTTCTACACCACCTCCCTGCACTGGCCTCTGCAGGGAGCAGTGTCCCATTAGTGGCTCGTTAACTGGGAATTGTTGCGGCCACATGTTTGCAGCTTACACTGGTGGCTCGGCAGCAACTCAGCTCTTCTCTCCTTCCCTCTACCTGCAATATTTTGTATTTTACCACGGGATCATTATTGTGAGTTTTGGAAGCCTCTTTGTACAGGAAACTTTCTTAGGGACCAAAGTAACATGCATACATATGCTAGAGTTAATGCTAAGACTCCATAAGCATAGTTAGAATTTTTCCTGTTTAAGCGTTCCTATTTTCCAGGTTCTGATTGTTTAAACTGTTTAATTCTGTGTTCCTAAATATCCTTTGTGCAACTATTTCCTGTTGACCAAAAATCCAAAGAATCTCAGGGAATTTCCCCGATTTTAAAAATATTAATAATAGAATTAATATTCACACAGAAATGATTAATCGTATTTCATAACTGGTTATTATATCATATAAAAAAGACTTTTTTGCAATGATGACAGTGTGAATTTGGCAAATTATTCTAAACAGTTAGAAAAGAAACAGGATCTGTCTGTTTCTAGATAGAAATCTATTGTGACAAACATTGTGAAGAAGGAAGTGCCTGCATTTTTATTGGCTTTTTACCTGAGGTCTGACAAGGACCCCTCCGTATTTGTGAGTAAAAGAGCATGGCTGGTGTTACTGTTTTCTTGGTTCATAAAAGATAGCAAGTACTGCCTTATGCAGACTTAATTGTTTGATACCTGAAATTGTTGAACACCTAGTTCAAATAGTCTATCTTCTATCATCAAGAAGATGATACTTGGATTGACAGTTTCAGAGAAGATGAAAATACATCAAATAGTCAGTTCACAAAAGTTGCTTTACCTTATAGGTATATTTTAAGCAGAAATCAGCACTGTACCATTGCAAATTTGTGTTTTAAGGTAAAGAACGAAACTAGATTTGATCATTGGTGACCACTAAAATGATGATCTGTTTAAATAAATCAGTGAAGAACCATGATTATCATCTAGCCTGACATTCTGGATTATTCAGACTGGAGAGTTCATTCACTTTCTTCATTAAGCATACAATTTCTTTGGCTTCGTATGAAGCAAGCCTTTTAGGAACGCTAAATGGTAAGGAAACTCAAGATAAGCTCAGAACCTTTCCCCCTTACATTTTGGTCAAATTCTACACAATGCATGCATTGTGTTTAGCCAAGACTGACAGTAGGCTTTCAAATATATTCCTCATATTTTTTGAACAATGCATTCCAAAATAATAAAGAAATACATTTCTATCCTTGTGAGAGTCTAAATCGTCTCTCCCTTGTTCATGAGAACCAACAAAGACAGAGTTTACCTGGCCAAATGCTCAGGGATGCAAGTCAGAGATACAGCACCTTTGTTGCCTTCCTGGATTCAGATGCCCAGGGTTTGTGCCACCTGGCCTGACTAGCCCCAAGATGTATATTTGGTGTATGCCAGACCCCTGCAAATACATGAGAATACACAGGAAGATTCCCTGGGGAGCTGCATCTGAACATCGATCTAAGACTGGGACTAAAATACTATATAAAAAGACCTGAGCAGTGCCTGCCAGAAAGAACAACTCCCACAGAACAACTCCAGAAGAACTCTTGATGAACTCCATGGAAGAACATCCCTGGCCCATTCACACCTCTCTCTCTCCCCCCCCTCCCATCTCCGGCTGATGGTAATATAATCCCTGCTCTTTTCCTTCCCTGCTCTTCTCTTTTCTCCATTGTTCCCTCTCCCTCTCTCTCTCCTTCTCTCTCTTCCTCTGTTTTGTTCAACTTCATCCTTTAATAAATAATTTTGTGGTTATATGTGGTCTCACTCGCACCTTAATTTCACAACACAGAAATCTATAAGAACAGATCTTGCTCCTCTGGACAGAGATATTGTTAAATCTCTGCCCTCTGGACCTTAACAATCAGTGATTGGATGAACCAGTAAAGTAAAGTAAACCTTTGCTTTCCTGAATTAATAAAGTTATGAAATCTTCTCTAGCCAATATTTTACTTTCCTGAGAATGTTATATTCCTGCCAAAAGGATGTATACATCAGAACTAGCATTTAAAATACGTTATTTGACTTTGTCTTTAAGAATTATGACCTTTGTATTGCAAGCCTGTAGTATACACATTGAGGAAGTGGTCAACTCAGAAAAAATGAAAAAAAAAAAAAAGATTAATATTTCTTTATAGATATCCAAGTTCCTTTGCATTTCAGATTTAACAAATGAGCAGAACAACATTAATACAGAAAATCAGTCCTTGAATTCAAATCCGTTGGCATAATTTATTCTGTCTTGTGTTTTACTTCATCCCAACAATTGTTCTTTATCATCTGTTTACTCTGGTATTATCACTCTTGGGTGAAGAGGAGTTATGTGTCCCACACTAAAGCAGTATAGCAAACAGAAGCGATGATTTTCCTAACCAGCTGGAAATGCATTTTCTGCTCAAAGTTCCACTGAAGCAAAAAGGAATTGTGAATATATTCATTCTGCCAGGTGTACAGGAAAGGCTCTGAATACAAACACAGTATAAAATATCTAAAGAGAACATTCCTCAAAGAAGAGACCTATGGGAGGTGAAGGGCAGAAACAAGGTTTCAGGAAGCACTTTTCCTTCAGAATTACTATGATTTCCTGAAAGTGGATTTGATGGCAAGCACTCAGAACATGGAGTCTCACATGAATTAAAACCCACTCTGTGAATCTGCCTGTGGTGCTAGGAATTAATTACATGACATTTACGAAACTCTCCTAGTTTGCAGCAGCAGATCATCCCACTTAGTAAACCCTAGACTTTGTTTCACACAGCAAGGGCACAGCAACTAACCTGGATGAATGTTAGGACTATAGTCTTGATCAAGTCTGATGTCTGAAGTTGCAGAGGAGTGATTCATTCTCCTTTAGCTTCAAACACACGGTGAAGGTGCCTAATTCAGGGTCAAACTCATTTTGCAGTCAACAAAGATAGCATTAGTTCCAGAAGAAAATTTAGCCCATTTTTTTCTCTTTCCATTGATTACAGAGGAAATATACCGGGGTCAGGCTACCCTCAAATTATATGCCACGATGAAGTGCTTGAAGTTAAGTGGGATAAATCTGGTTGTGATCAGCTAATCCAGATGGGATCAGCCTAAGACATATCAGGAGTGTAATGAAACTCAATTTTCTTGCTCTTAGGATGAAGAAAAATAACACTGTCTTTGGAGACTGTTAAATAGTATTCACTTACGACAGAGATCTATCCCTCTCAACTGACTCTGTGTCTATCCTGTGATTTCCCAGTGGGACAACAGAATATTCTTCAAAAGCCACTCCACGTGTAAATATTAAATGTGTGGCTTAGTGGTAGTAGCGAACATTTATTGCCCTGTTTCAGCAACACTCCAATCTGTGGCTTTCCATGCCTGTGCCAGTCTGATAGCACAATCAAGCACAGAATAGGCAAAGACATGTTCCTCCAGGACCATCTCTTCAGTCCTTTCTCCTTTGTATGATTACCCACATAGTAGCTGCTTTGCGCTATGGTTTTTGGCTGTGCTGGAATGCTGACATGGGGTCCTAGTGGGTCCCAGCAACCCCCCAGACTGTACTAGGCACAGAGCCCTAGTCAAAGGGTGGGAGTCTACCATGGCTGACATGCCATGGTTTTACTGACTCATTCCACTGCTACTGGTGATTGTCAGCTTTGTCAGTACTTCAAGTCAGTCCTAAATCATGGTTAGTGAAGTGAGAGCATGAATGGCGAGATTTATTGCAGAATGTACTGTCCAGGCAAAGTTCAAGTACAAGAAAACAGAGTGGCCGCTGAACTGAAAAGGTTTGATTAAGTGATGTGAGAGGCTTTCTTGATACCTTATTGTGATCAATATTGCAGCCACCAGAAAGAGATCAGTGACCTATATACAAAACCCATACAGTTTTCTTTTCCTGCTTCAGTTCTAGTTTCTTCATTACAAATGGCACACTGCTGTCTGTAGTGAATAAGAGAAATTATTGCTAGGTAAATCCAGTACTGACTATACTGAGTATTACAGAAATATTTTTTTTGCACATCAGATGCAGAGACATTACCATCACAAATGTAAAACAGGAAAAACAACCTGATCCTTGCATGAGAGGAAGAAATCTTTAAAAGAGGCAGAGTATCATAGAATCATAGAACGGTAAGGTTGGAAGGAGACCTCAAGGATCATCTAGTTCCAACTCCCTGCCATAGGCAGGGACACCTCCCACTAGCACAGGTTACTCAAGGCCTCGTCCACCCTGGCCTTGACCCCCTCCAGGGAGGGAGCAGCCACAACCTCCCTGGGCAACCTGTTTCAGTGCCTCACCACCCTCATTGTAAAGAACTTCCTCCTAGCATCCAGTCTAAATCTTCCCTCTGCCAGTTTAAACCCATTGCCCCTTGTCTTGTCAATACAAGACCTTATAAATAGTCCCGCCCCAGCCTTCCTGTAGGCCCCCTTCAGATATTGGAAGGCTACTATAAGGTCGCCTCGAAGCCTTCTCTTCTGCAGGCTACGAGTAGCACATAGTCATTAGAGATGAGAGCATTAGTGATGTTTGAGTTTACCTGGAGTTGGTTTGAGTGGTGGATTGAAAACCAGCTGAAAGATAGAGCTCAGAGGGTTGTGGTCAGTGGCACAATCTAGTTGGAGGTCTGTAACAGGTGGTGTTCCCTCAAGTTCTATACTGAGTCCAGTCTTGCTCAATACATTCATCGGCAGCCTGGATGAAGGGAAACAGTGCACCCTCAACAGGTTTGCTGATGACACAAAACCGGGGGTAGTGGCTGACACACCAGAAGTCTGTTTCCATCCAGCGTGACTTGGTCAGCCTGGAGAGCTGGGCAGAGAGCAACCTCAT
The DNA here is from genome assembly GCA_013399055.1 of Ramphastos sulfuratus. Taxonomy (NCBI): domain Eukaryota; kingdom Metazoa; phylum Chordata; class Aves; order Piciformes; family Ramphastidae; genus Ramphastos; species Ramphastos sulfuratus. The sequence continues at coordinate 3,083 of WBNM01013493.1, read as the reverse complement.
GAAATTTAACAAGGGCAAGTGTAGATTACTGCACCTAGGGAGAAATAACCGCATGTCTCACTACAGGTTAGGGGCTGACCTGCCGGAAAGCAGTTCTCTAGTAAAAAGACCTGAGAGTCTTGGTGGACAACATGATAACTGTGAGCAAGAAATGTGCCCTTGTAGCCAAGAAGGCCAGTAGCATCTTGGGGTGCATCAAGAAGAGTGCAGCAAGCAGGTGAAGTAAGGTTCTCTTCATCCTCTGCTCTGCCAAGGCGAGGCCTCATCTGGAGTACTGTGTCCAGTTCTGGGTTCTCTAGTTCAGTAAAGAGAGGGAACTGCTTGAGAGCCTCACCTGGCTTCTCCTTGAGCTGATTCAAGCCTTCATCTGCCAGAGAAAAATGCACAGTAAGCTGATCTTGTGTTGACATGCCAACATTTTCAAAGCTGTTTTGGGTACCTCTGTGTAGTGCTCTACTGTAGGATGCAGACCTGTCTCCTCTCCCTGTGCATGCAGCCATTGTGACTGTTTGTGTAGGAAGAATTGTAACCAAATGCCCAGGTGATTGCTCTCTTAGGTCAAAATAATCTATTTGAATATAAGGGCAGGGAGATTGATTATATGCCCCAAATATGGCTCAATTATGAACATGTCTTTACACTTTTTCTTTTTACTACATCCTGATGCTGCCATCCATACGAAGACATATGGATAATAACATTTGGAGTGGGGAGTGACTGAAGGAGCTGGGGCTGTTTACTTTGTAAAAGAGGAGGCTGAGGGGAGACCTCATTGCTGTCTACAGCTACCTGAAAGGATGTTGTGGAGAGGTTGGTGTTGGTATCTTCTCACAGGTAAATTGTGGTAGAACAAGAGGGAATGGCCTCAAGCTGTGACTGGGTAGGTTTAGACTAGATATTAGGAAATTTTTTTTGCATAGAAAGAGTGGTCAGGCATTGGAATGAGCTGCCCAGGGAAGTGATGGAGTCATCAACCCTGGATGTGTTTAAAAGTCGTTTGGTTTTGATGTTTGCGGATATGGTTTAGGGTGAACCTTGCAGAGTAGGGTTTTCAGTTAGACTTGGTGATTCCAAGGGTCTTTTCCAACCTGAATGTTTCTGTGATTCTGTAATACTGTGATATGTAGCTTTTCAATACAGAATTATGATAAAATATTATAAATGCTGCATAGACTGTGTGTGTCACTTAGATATCTGTAATATTAGAAGATAACCCCTTTTGAAATTACATTAACTGAGTTATCAAAAATCAGCAAGTTGCAAGTAATAATAACACAGGTCAACAGTGTACAAATTCCTGACAGCTATTAAGTGTGCAAGAAGCTAATATAAATCCCAGAAATGCAAGTCTGATAGGATCTTCGATCACTATCCAGAAAAGATATATGAAAACAGATAGTTGTACATACCATTTTATGTATGCCTCTCTGTTTTTTCATCTGCTACATTTTCTGAGGCAAAAATGTTGAATAGTTTGACAAGATTTGATTCTTAAAACATTTTTTATTTAAAATACTTAACAATCTCTAGTGATTATAAACATGTGTTTTCTTCCTTCAAAATCTAAACATAGAATCACAGAATGGTATAGGTTGGAAGGGACCTTAAAGATCATGAAGTTTCAACCCTGCCTCTGCAGGGGTACCCTGCAGGTACACCTTCCACTAGACCGAGCTGCTCAAGGCCCTGTACAACCTGGCTTTGAACACCTCCAGGGACGGGACATCCAAAAACTCCCTGGGCCACCTTTTCCAGTGTCTCATCAACCTCACTGTAAAGAATTTCTTCCTAATATCCAGCCTAAATCTACCCTCTTCCAGCTTAAATCCATCACTCCTTGTCCTATCAGTATAGACCTCTGTAAAAAGTCCCTCTCCAGCTTTCTTGTAAGCCCCCTTCAGGTACTGGAAGGTCTTCCCAGAGCCTTCTCTTCTCAGCCTTTCTTACTGCTTGTCATCATAGTGGAGGTGCTCCAGCCTCCTGATCATCAGCCCTCCTCTGTACTTGTCCCAACAGTGTGATATTCTTGCTCGAGGGCATGAAAACTGGAGACAGTACCCCAGGTGGGGTCTCACAAGAGCAGAGTAGAGTGGGGGAAGTGACCTCATCCCACTGGTCGCTCTTCTTCCTAGGCAGCGCATATGGTGCCCTTCTGGGCAGCAGAGTGCCCAAAATCTCGAGTTGTGGTCTCACCAAAGCTGAGTACAAAGGGACAGTCACCTCCCTACTCCTGCTGATCACAACATTTTTAATACACGCCAGGATGCCATTGGCCTTCTTAGCTGCCTGGGTACACTGCTGGCTCATACTCAGTTGCCTGTCTATTACCATCACCAGATCCCTTTCTGCCAGGCAACACTCCAGCAACACTGGCCCAAGCCTGTAGTGCTGCTTGGGGTTGCTGTGACCCAAGTGCAGGACCTGGCATTTGGCCTTGTTGAAACTCATCCCATTAATCTAGCATATCCAACTCCCTCTGAAGAGCCTCTCTACCCTCATTCAAATCAAAACTGCCACCTAACTTGGTATCATCTGCAAACTTACTGATGACACTCTCTATGCTTGAGAATCAAGGTCATCAATCAAGGTCATCAATAAAGATACACTCATTCACAGCCAAGCTATACAGGATTTAAACACGATATAATAATATTTTACAAGTAAATGTGTGGTGATTTCTGTAAAGAAAAACTAAACTAGTGGCATTGATCAGTTTACGCTTAACTGCACTGTTACCACACAGAGTTATCCTTTCTGTTACATTTATTTGCTACTTGTTAGAATCATAGAATGGCTTGAGTTGGAAGAGACCTTAAAGATCATCTAATTCCAACACTTCTGATATGGGTAGAGACATCTCCCACTAGACCAGGTTGCACAAAGCCTCAACCAGCCTGGTCTTCAACACTTCCACAGATCATGTGTCCTCAACTTCTCTGGGCAACTTGTTCCAGCATCTCACCACCCTCCTAGTAAAAACATTCTTCTTAACGTCTAATCTGAATCTACCCTTCTTTAGTTTAAAATCATTGCCCTTTGTTTTGTTACCATATGTCCTTTTAAATAGTCTGTGCTGGTTTAAG
>WBNM01013492.1:12153-32324 GCA_013399055.1 Ramphastos sulfuratus | reverse complement strand
GGCTCATGTCCAACTTTTTCTCCCTTGCCCAAAATACAGGGGGGGAGGGGGAAAAAAAAAATCACATCTCCAACTCTGCTGTGAGCTGGAAAACTGCAGTGAGGCAAAGAATGACTTTGGAAGGAGCTTTCTCCTCTTGACTTCTTCCCATGATTGCCTTTTCCTCTTCACTCTGTGAGTCTCCCACTTACTGATGCTATGCACAGCACTGGAGTTGCTGCATTGATCTGGGCACTTTAAATAGCACAAAAAAAAAAAAGATTCTTCCCTTGCCCCCAGCACAGAATAAACCCTAAGCAGATCCAGGCACTCATTTTGGCATCCCACACCTCTCTCTGCTCCTTATGCAGGAGGGCTGTGCTGGCAGGCAGGGTAGGAGAATTGCAGGTACAGAGCAGAGCAACCTCAGAGGAATCTTGGTGGAAACAGATGGAGGTTGATTTTTTTTGTGTTGGTTCTGAGCCTGGAATAACTCAGTTTTGCAGCAGAGGGAGTGGAAAGGTGCAGCAGTGCCACAGCCTGGATGCTGGCAAGCAGGAGCTGAGCCTAGAGGAGAACTGTGCCTGCCACCTAGGCTGATTGCCACACTTGAGGAGCTTGGCCACGAGAAGGCAGCTTCAATTGTCATGCTTCATAGAGGTCCTCACTCGGGTACTTAGCAGGAGATTTCTCTGGAATATTGTGTCCATGCTGAGGGCTCCAACTAAAAAAGGCATGGACCTGCTCAAGTGAGTGAGATGTGGACCTACTCTGCCCTAGTGAGGCTCCATCTGGAGTACTGCATCCAGTTCTGGGCTCCCCAGGTCAGGAGGGACAGGGATCTGCTGGAGAGAGTCCAAGGGAGAACTGCAAGGATGTTGAAGGGCCTGATGAGGAGAGGCTGAGAGCTCTGTGTCTGCTTAGTCTGGAGAGAAGGCTGAGAGGGGATCTGAGCAATGTGTGTAAGTATCTGAGGGCTGGGGGTCAGGAAGGGCACAGGGACAGGCCCTGCTCAGTTGTGCCCTGGCACTGGACAAGAGGCAATGGATGGCAGCACAGGGAATTCCACCTCCATATGAGGAAGAACTTCTTTAGTGTAAGGGTGCCAGAGGCCTGGCACAGGCTGCCCAGAGAGGTTGTGGAGTCTCCTTCTCTGGAGACTTTCAAGACCCACCTGGATGTGTTTCTGTGTGATCTGAGCTGGATTCTGTGGCCCTGCTCTGGCAGGGGGGGTGGACTTGATGATCTCTGGAGGTCCCTTCCAACCCCTAACATCCTGTGCTCCAGAGGGTCAGTGAGGATGTTACATGAAGGAGAGTGTGGCCAGCAGGTCAAGGGTGTGACCTTATCAGTATTGTACAGTTTTGGGCTCCCCAGTTCAAGACAGGGACTCTCTCCAGTAGACTCTTCTAACAGAGAGTTTGAAAGATGCTGAGGGACCTGGAGCAGCTCTGTGAGGAGGAAAGGCTGAGAGCCTTGGTACTGAAAGCCTGCAGAAGAGCAACCCCAGAGGGCATCTCAGCAAGAGCTAAATGGAGTCAAGATGATGGGGCCAGACTTTTTAGTGGTGCCCAGTGGCAGGACCAGGGACAAAGCACACAAACTGGAATATCCAGGAGGTTCCATCTGACCATGAGGGGAAACTTGTTTGGTGTGAGGGTGCTGGAGAGCTGGAGCAGGCTGCCCAGAGAGGCTGTGGAGTCTCCTTGTGTGCAGAGCTTCCAACCCACCCTGGGCATTGTGCTGCTGGGCAAGCTGCTGTGGGTACCCTGCTGGAGCAGGGGGGGTTGGACTGGATAATTTCCAGAGGTCCCTTCCCACCCTCAGCATGTTGGGAGCCTGTGAAATAAAGAGAGGGCTTGAAGATTGCTACCTCCTGTAGCTGTCTCTTAAATACCCCTTAATATGTTGCAAGTCTCTTATTAAACACAGGTCTGCTGCTCCAGCTCTGTGGACCCCTCCTAAGCAGTAATTAGAGTTTAACCCCAGTAGTCTTTGCTCATGTTTGCATTTTACTTTAGAGGAAGGACATCTGATCCTAATCTTTAGCCCCAGTGGCATCTGTGCTTCCACTGGAGGGGGGGAAAAAAAAAGTGAATTTGCAGCGTGCTTAATGAAGCCTGGAAAGATGTTTTGGATAAGAGAGAGAGAGAGCAAATCTCTGCCTTGGGAAGGCTTTCACCTCCCAAAGCTACTGCAAGGCTTCTTCCTATGCTTAATTTTAGTATTTTATTTTAATCCTCTGAGCTTTCAGAGGAGAAAATGCTTCTTGGAAGCAGATGTCATAATTCCATGGTTTCCCCCCCCCCCTTAATGTTTGGGTTGAAAGTGTTCCCTAGAAAGCAGTCTCTGCCTCTCTGAGAAATGCCAACAAAAGGCTGCAGGTCAAAGAAGTGGAAGGAGTTGCAAAGATCTGAGGGATTAAAAAGCTGTAGAGATGTGGTGCTGAGGGACACAGTTCAGTGGGGACCTGGAAGTTTAGTGGGTTGACAGCTGGGCTTGGTGAACTTAAAGACCCCTTCCAACCCAATCAATTCTATGAACCTTCTAGAAGTTCTCCTTGTCACAAAACGCTTCTGTAACTTTGAGTGGTTTAGGGTGAACCTGATGGAGTTGGACTTGGTGATCCTGAGGGTCTTTTCCAACTGGAATGCTGCTGTGATTTTTGACTTGGAGGAACCAGGAGTGAGCCAATGTAGTGAAGAAGCTGCACTCCTGGATGCTGGGGTAGGACAGGACCCAGAAGCTTGAGATCCAGCAGTGGGTTCTTCTCACTCTTAACAGCCAAGAGCAGGACAGCTTTGGTGGAATTGGCATTAAATGCTGTGCAGGGAGGGTGCTTTGAAGCTTCAGATATTTTGAAGTTCTTGTGTTTGAAGGCAAAGGTTTGGTAAAGGCTTGGAGGCAATGCTGGCAATAAAAAAGCCAACCCCATCTGTTGCAGTTATTGGGTGATTGTTATGTGCTAATAGGATTTCATTTCTGCAAAGCTTTTGATGAGAGGGGGAGAGGAAAAAATTAAAACCAAATGAAAGTACCTCAAAGGCCCACAAGTGTTTTAGAGGAAGGCTGAAGTGGAAGAAAATTTTGCTGTGATCATGTTACAGCAGCAAGGCTTGGAGTGAAGCTGGAGCAGTGAGCTCTACAGTTCCTAAGGTGATGTGCACAGCCCTGCTGCTCCTTCCTGACTGGGAGGGTGTCCCTGGGCTCTTCACAGGGCTGCAGAAGGGCAAGGGTTGGAAGGGACCTCTGAAGATCATCCAGTCCCAACCCCTCTGCCAGAACAAGATCACCTAGAGCAAATCATCCATGAACATGTTAAGGTGGGTCTGGAATGCCTCCATGGTCTCCACAGCCTCTCTGGGGGACCTCTGAAGCTTATCCAGTCCCAACCCCTCTGCCAGAGCAGGATCACCTACAGCAGATCATCCATGAACACGTTCAGGTGGGTTTTGAATGCCTCCATAGTCTCCACAACCTCTCTGGGGGACCTCCAAAGCTCATCCAGTCCAATCCCACCACCAGAGCATGATCTTCTAGAGCAGATCACACAGGAAGACATCCAGGCAGGTCTGGAATATCTCCAGAGACTCCACAACCCTTCTTGGGCAGCCTGTTCCAGTGCTCTGTCACAGAAAATCTCTGTCCCCTTTTCAGCCCCTTTAAGTCCTGCAAGGCCACCAGATCTCCTTGGAGCCTTCTCTTCTCCAAGCTGAACAACCCCAACTCTCCCAGCCTGGCCTCACAGCAGAGCTGTTCCAGGATCATTTTTGGTCCTGCTAGCCTAGGCTGGGTTTAAATTCAGCACCCAGCAGTGAGCTGCTGCAGTCTGCTCCCCTTTGCTCATGCTGTGGGGGCTGTTGGGAGCTATCAAGCAGTGCAGTGAGAACTTGGCCTTGGTGACCTGTGGCCTATTTCACCGGGGGGGGGGTGGTGAAATGAAAAGCCAGGTTCAACCTTTACAAATTTGAGGGGAAGGGGAGCCTGGAAGGTTTCCTTCCTGGGGAAAAGGCTTGGTAATGCAGCTGGGGGGGAAAAAAATCAAACAAAACAGCTTCTCTTCCCTTCTGGCTCCAGACTGCTGCATGATGTCAAACTCAGCTTCCCAAAGACCATGGGATTTTGTTTCCCTTCTTTGAGGGATGGTGTTGGGGGGTTGCTTTTTATGCTTGGAGGTGATTTCATTTTTTTTTTTTTTTTTTTTTTTCCTCATGGTTAAGTCTCTCAAACAATGTTGCTTCCCCTTCCTTGGAGGAATTGTTCCCTGTGTGGCTGACTCTCTTCCTTCCCCTTCCTCTCCATTGTGGGAAGCATTCTCCTGATGAAGTCTGGGCTCAGCTTTAGTTTCTGGTTTATTTTCCTTTTGTCCTGCCTCCTCCTTTTAGAGTTTCTGCCTGGATCTTCATCAGATGGGTCTGCAAAACCCAGATGTTTTCACAGCATGGTAGAGGTTTAGGAGGGACCTCTGGAGATGATCTAGTCCAAGCCTCTGCTAAAGGAGGGTCACCCAGAGCAGATTGCACAGGGTCACATGCAGGTGGGTTTTGAAGGTCTCCAGAGAAGGACACTCCATAACCTCTCTGGGCAGCCTGCTCCTGTGCTCTGTTAGCCTCAGAGTAGTTTTTCCTTTAAGTTCAAGTGAAAGCTTTAGTGCTGATGCTGGAAGGAATTAACTGTCAGAGCAGCTTCTGTCTACCTGTCAAAAACATGGGACTACAAAGTCCAGCAGGCTTTGAGTTTCATCACTCAAGTTGATGTAGCTTCCTTTTTGGGAGGGTTGCTTGCTTTCTTAATGAAAAGCTGGGGGGATCTTGAGAGCAGCCCTGAAGAAAAGGACTTGGGGGTACTGGTGGAAGAGAAACTCAACATGAGCCAGCAGTATGTACTTGGGGACTGCAAGAAGGCTGCAGAGAGACTGTTTGCAAAGGCCTGCAGGGGCAGGATGAGGGCAATGGCTTCAAAGTAGAGCAGAGCAGCTTGAGATTGGATGTGAGGAACAAGTTCTGCAGCAGGAGGGTGCTGGAACACTGCAGCAGGTTGCCCAGGGAGGTGGTTGTGGCTCCATCCCTGGAGATATTGATGGTGAGGCTGGACAGGGCTGTGGGCAACCTGATCTAGTGGAAGATGTCCCTGCTGAGTGCAGAGGGGCTTGGACTGGATGAGCTTAGGAGCTCCCAACCCAGCCCATTCTGTGATTCGGAGACTTGGGCTTGAGCAGTCCATGGTGTGCCCTCTGCAGCAATACTGAGTCCTTGGTTATGAAAGGCTTAATGATCAGTAACCACCTGCTGATGCTGTTCCTTTGCCATGACCTACTTCTTAGTCCAAGTATCCTCTGGACTCCCATGACACAGCAGAGAAAGGCTGGAAGGACCTGGGAGTTCCTATCTGAAGGGCTTCCTGCAGGGAGGTATCAGTGGTTTCTCCTGGGGAGGAAGAGGAAAAGCAGCTGGTGTGACTCTTTCATGATAGCCTTTGGAGTGCTTAGCTCATGGAATGAGGTGGGAAGGGCAGCAGCAAACTGGTGGGTTTTGTCCTTTCCCAGTAGGTGGAAATCCATGTGGTGGAATTCAGTAGCAGCAGCAGCTCTTGATGTTTTCAGGGACTGTATCATGCTCCAGCAGAATGGGGCAGGCAGCCAGAATGCTTTCATCCTGTTGATTTAAGGTTCACACCCACTCTCAACAGTTATTAACAGTCTGAGCCTGTGTGAGATGCTCTGCTCAAAAGCTCCACCTCGGGAAGAAGCAAGAAGCTCAGAGAAGCCCATGGGAGGTATTTAAACCCTTGTTCCCTTGGGTTGAGCCCTGGAGCAGGCTGCCCAGAGAGGTTGTGGAGTCTCCTTCTCTGGAGACTTTCCAAACCCACCTGGATGCATTCCTACCCTAGGGGATCCTGCTTTTGGCAGAGGGGTTGGACTGGGTGACCTCTGGAGGCCCCTTCCAACATCTCAGGTTCTGTGATTCTCTGACCTTTGGAGGTCCTTTCCTTTCCAACCCAGACCATTCTGGGGAGGGGAGTGGGGGGTGGGAACCCACAGAGAAGAAAGGAATGGGGGAATCTTTTTTGTGCCCTTCTCAAAGGATCTGGAGATCAGGAACTGGAAGTAATCCTCCTGAAGTGATTATGGACTGGGACTTTCTTGGGAATGCTGCATGCTGACTGGGCAGAGGTGGTCTTGAAATGATGTGGTCTGAAATCTACCTCAACCTCTTGTCCTGTCAGAGTCACTGTGAGGCTCTACCTGCATCTGCAGTGGTTGGAAGCCCAAAAGTATTTTTAGGCACTGTTGAAACAGACACTGTCCAAACTGTTTAATGCTGCCTCATTGGGACAGGAGGGGGTTGCATAGAAGGACTTCTGTTCTCAGAGTTCCTCATGGGAAGCATAGAGAGGGGGATGCTGATGCAGCAGGAGCTGGGGTTGGTGGATTCAGCAACTGAAATGCTCCCCATGATGGTGCTGAGCAAAACTGTTAGCTCCAGCTGGGTGTAGTGGGAGGGCTGGTGGTGCTGAGCAGAGCTGTTGGCTCCAGCCGGGTGTAGTGGGAGGCTGGTGGTGCTGAGCAGAGCTGTTGGCTCCAGCCGGGTGTAGTGGGAGGCTGGTGGTGCTGAGCAGAGCTGTTGGCTCCAGCCGGGCGTAGTGGGAGGGCTGGTGGTGCTGAGCAGAGCTGTTGGCTCCAGCCGGGCGTAGTGGGAGGGCTGGTGGTGCTGAGCAGAGCTGTTGGCTCCAGCCGGGCGTAGTGGGAGGGCTGGTGGTGCTGAGCAGAGCTGTTGGCTCCAGCCGGGCGTAGTGGGAGGGCTGGTGGTGCTGAGCAGAGCTGTTGGCTCCAGCCGGGCGTAGTGGGAGGGCTGGTGGTGCTGAGNTTTTTTTTTTTTTTTTTTTTGGGTTCTTCTCTCTGGTTCTTTATTGCTGCTTTTAATTAAAGAGAAAGAAACAAAAATCCTAGAGTGAAGGGCTGTTAGACATGCAGGAAATGAGTCTGCTTAAAACCAGGATGATGCAGAGTGTTCACTTTGCTATCAGGGGGCTAAACACCCAAATATTCTCCTGGTGTTGGCCTGGAGGGAGGTTCTGGAGCTCAAGACCTCACTTAGAATCACAGAATTGTTTCAGTTGGAAAAGACCTCCCAAGATTGAGTCCAGCCATCAACCTAACACCACTATGGCCATTAAACAGTGTCCCAAAGTGCCACGCCCAGAGGGGACTCCACCTCCCTGGGCAGCCTGTTTCAATCCCTGACCATCCTCTCAGTAAGACAATTTTCCTCATACTCAACCTAAACCTCCCCTGGCACAATTTCAGGTCAGTTCCTCTTGTCCTATCTCTAGATCCCAGGGAGAAGAGACTGACCCCCACCTCACTCCAGCCTCCTTCCAGGGAGTTGTAGATTACAATAGGGTCTCCCCTCAGCCTTTTCTTCTCCAGTTCCCTCAGTACCTCTTGGTTAACTTGAAAGTGGGCTGAGATTCCCCCAGCCTTCTTCCTTGGGAGGTGACACCATGTTGCAGGTCCTGCCTTGCTGGAGGAAGAGGGGAGAAGTTTGAGGAGATCATAGAATCATAGAATCGTAAGGTTGGAAGGAGACCTCAAGGATCATCCAGTTCCATCCCCCTGCCATAGGCAGGGACACCTCCCACTAGCACAGCTCACTCAAGGCCTCATCCAACCTGGCCTTGAACACCTCCAGGGAGGGAGCAACCACAACCTCCCTGGGCAACCTGTGCCAGTGCCTCACCACCCTCACTGGAAAGAACTTCCTCCTAACATCCAGTCTAAATCTTCCCTCTGCCAGTTTAAACCCATTGCCCCTTGTCCTGGCATTGCAAGACCTTATAAATAGTCCCTCCCCAGCCTTCCTGTAACCCCCTTCAGATACTGGAAGGCTACTCTAAGGTCTCCTGAAAGCCTTCTCTTCTCCAGTCTGAAGACCCCCAACTCTCTCAGTCTGTCCTCATAGCAGAGCTGCTGCAGCCCTCTGATCATCTTTGTGGCCCTCCTCTGGAATGGCTCCAACAGTTCCATGTCCTTCCTGTGCTGGGGGCTCCAGAACTGCACACAGGACTCCAGATGGGGTCTGAGGAGAGCAGAGTAAAGGGGCAGAATCCCCTCCCTTGCCCTGCTGCCCACACTGCTCTTGATGTAGCCCAGGACAGCCTGCCCTGTGGAGACCAAGTTGGCTACTTTTTGGAAGCACTGCACTTGTTATCTTGTGCAAGGAATAACATCCCTGGCTCAGCCAGAAATGCCAGGCAAGCCTCCAAGCCAAGCTCTTGTGTGATCTGCAGCAGCCTTCAGGTTGCTGGAGCCTGGCTTGGATCAGGAAAGCTCCACGGATACAGCCGGAGTAAGGTGGTTGTTCTGAAGTGCTGATCCGTTTCCTTCCTGTCCAGCTCCTCAAAAGAAAACAAGCCCCTTGAATGAGGCCCCAGAACAGGCTGCTGACTCTGCACAAGTTGTTTGCTCTTCCATTGTGTCCTTTCTGTTTATCATTATTATGTTTTTCCCTTAACTGAATTCACCCAAAAGCTTGAGCTGCAGGGAAGGTGCTTTTGGAAAACCTTCAAAGCAAAGCTGATCCCAGAGGCAGAGGAACAAAGCTGATGTTTCAAGATCTGGTCTCATCAGGTCCATGTTTCTAGCCTCCATGGTTGGTGCTCGGAGACCTCTTGCATTAGCTGTGCTTGGAACTTGTGTCCCTGCTTAAACACAGATGAGTTTTCTTTGCTGCGGGGCTGGGTGGGATCTGCTCTTCATAGCAAGGTCTCCTGAGGCTGCATCTCCAATCCTAGGATCAGTTTTGGGCCCCTGTCCCAGTGTATGGCTATGAGCCAACTGGGACTGGAAGACAGAAATGATATTTACTCCATTTGGGGAGTAAAATAAAAAAGATCATTGCATCACAGAATGGTTTAGGTTGGAAGGGACCTCAAAGATCATCCAGTTCCAACCCCCCCCCGGCATAAGCAGGGATACTTCCCACTGGAACAGGTCTCTTCCAACCTGGTTCTGAACACCTCCAGGGAGGCTGTGGATGACAGAAGCACAGAATGTGATTGAAGATCACATTCTATGCTTGTCCTCCACAGCCTCCCTGGGCAACCTGTGCCAGTGTCTCACCCCCCTCTCTGCAAAGAACTTCTCCCTAACATCCAGTTTCAATCTCCCCTCTGCCAGTTTAAACCCATTCCTCCCCATCCTGTCATTACCAGACCTTGTCAATAGTCCCTCCTGTAGCCCCTTTCAGATCCTGGAAGGCTACTCCAAGGTCTTCTGGAAACCTTCTCTTCTCTGGGCTGCAGAGCCCCAACTCTCTCAGCCTGTCCTCATAGCAGAGCTGTTGCAGCCCTCTGAGCATCATCATGGCCTCCTCTGGACTGGCTGCCAATAGGTTGTGGCCCCATCCCTGGAGGCTGGAGAGGGCTCTGTGCCGCCTGATCGAGTTGAGGATGTCCCTGCTGAGTGCAGGGTGGGGGTTGAACTGGATGGGCTTTGGAGGTCCCTTCCAACTCAGCCCATTCTATGATACAGAAAGCCATGGAGGACCTTTGTGTGATGTTCCTTGGGTCTGTGAATGGCATGGATGGGGCAGATCTGTGCTGCTGCTGCTGCAAGGGAGGCTTCAGCTCCAGTTCAACCTGACCTTGGCTGTCTGAATCACCCTGTTTAATCCCTCTACTTATGCAAAATTGGTGTCAACAGAGAGTGTCTGAGCAGAGATTAGTGATGGATGAATGCTGCTGCCTGCAAAAGCCTGGAGAGAAAAATGAAGCTTTTCTGAAGTTAAAATTACACTCAGATGCTTAGTGTAGTAGAGTTTTGGGTTGTTATTAACTGTTGTTACTGGGGAGCTGCTTCACAGAATCACAGAATGTCAGGGGCTGGAAGGGACCTCCAAAGCTCAGCCAGCCCAACCCCCCTGCCACAGCAGGATCACCTAGAGCAGATCACACAGGAACACATCCAGGCAGGTCTGCAATATCTCCAGAGAGGGAGACTCCACAACCCCCCTGGGCAGCCTGTTCCAGTCTTCTGGCACCCTCACAGGGAAAAAAATTCCTTCTCCTGTTTCCATGGAACTTCCTATGCCTCAGCTTCCACCCAGTGCCCCTTGGCCTGGCATTGGGCATCACCCAGCACAGCCTGGCTGCAGCCTCTGGGCACTCACCTTGCTCATCTTTAGCAGCATGAAGTCACCCCTCAGGCTTCTCCGCTCTCAGCCCCAGCTCCCTCAGGCTCTCCTCCTAAGGAAGATGTTCTACAGCCTTCATCATCTCTGTGGCTCTGTGCTGGACTCTTTCAAGCAGTTTCCTGAGCTCCTCCTTGAGCTGTAAGGGTCTTTATGCAAAGGGCCACCTAATACAGGAACTCCTTCATCCCTAAGTAAACGCATCTCAGTTCCATTGATGTCACAGGTGGTGAGATGCTGGCACAGGTTGTCCAGAGGGCTGGGAAATGCCTCATCTGCCTGGAACCATTCCACATCAGGTTAGATGAGTCTCTGTGCAACCTGAGTTGAAGATTTCCTTGCTCACTGCAAGGAAATCTGTTCTTCCCAGAGAGAGTGATTGGCATTGGAATGGGCTGCCCAGGGAGGTGGTGGAGTCACCATCCTGGAAGTGTTCAAGAAAAGCCTGGATGGGGCACTTAGTGCCATGGTCTGGTTGATTGGACAGGGCTGGGTGCTAGGTTGGGCTGGGTGAGCGTGGAGATCTCTCCCCACCTGGTTGATTCTATGACCTAGATGGACTACATGACCTTGGGAGGGCCCTTCCAACCCAAACCACTCCAGCATTCTCTGCTGGTCTCCTGTGTCACACTGGCATGAGCTGGGTGCCTTGGAGGTGGCACAGCTGTGTGTGTGTTGCTCTGGCTGATCTGTGCTAATGTACTGTTTGTAGAGTGCAGTTGGGCTTGCTAGTAACAATACCAGGCAACTTGTGGGAGATAAGCACCAGACTGACCTTATCTGTGTGCCCATCATGTTTGGCCCAGGGGCAGTTTATTTGCTTACGTTTCATAGGCGAGGAGGGGAAATCAGCTACAGAAAGAAAATGAGCTATGGGAAGAACCTTTGGAAGAGAAGAGCTGCTTGAAGACATCCATAAGCCTAGCTAGAAGCACCTCTGAAATGTGGTGGTGGCTTGTGCTGGCACAACTCTGGTCCCTCTGGGCCTTTTCCACCCTTTTGGGATGGGTGGCAGTGATGTAGACTGTGCCTGGGTCTGCCCTGATTTCTCTGTCTCCTTAGGACCTCAAAGAAGGAATAAATCTCCATGCTTTAGGCCAAAAGAGAGGATGAATTGGTTTGGCACCAGACTTAGTGGAGTTAGGTGATGGTTGGACTTGACAATCTTAAACCACTGGCTTGGTCTTTTCCAACCAGGATGATTCTTATGGTTCTAGAACCCAAACCCCTTTCATTTTGCGTCCTGTGTCCCACAAGTGGATGGATGGATGGAAGGGCAGCAACAGGAGGTGCTGGAAGGTGCCCAGGGAAGGGTCACAAGGATGAGCAGAGGGCTGGAGCTGCTCTGCTATGAGACCAGGCTGAGAGAGTTGGGGCTGTGCAGTCTGGAGAGGAGAAGGCTCTGAGGAGACCTTCTTGTGTCCTTGCAGTGTCTGCAGGGGGCTACAAGAAAGCTGCTGAATGACTTTTTAGGGTGTTAGGGAGTGATAGGACTGGAAGGAATGGAGCAAAACTAGAAGTGGGGAGATTCAGATTGGATGTTGGGAAGAAGTTGTTCAGCATGAGGGTGGTGAGAGCCTGGCACAGGTTGCCCAGGGAGATGGTGGAAGCCTCATGGATGGAGGTGTTTAAGGCCAGGCTGGATGTGGCTGTGAGCAACCTGCTCTAGTGTGAGGTGTCCCTGCCCATGGCAGGGGAGTTGGAGCTGGATGATCCTTGGAGATGCCTTCCAGCCCTGACAATTCTGTGATTCTGATTAAAGTAAAAAGGCTCTCTAGAGGTATCTGGACCAGCTGGATTGATGGGCTGAGCCTAGTGGGATGAGGTTCAACAAGGCCAAGTCCTGCACTTGGCTCACCACACCCCTGTGCAACACTGCAGGCCTGGGGTAGAGTAGCTGGAAAGGTGCCTGGTGGAAAAAGGACCTGGGGGGTGCTTGTTGACAGCCAGCAGAAGATGAGCCAGCAGTGTGCCCAAGAAGGGCACCAGTATCCTGGCCTGGATCAGCAGTGCTGTGGCCACCATGGAGCAGGGAAGTGATTGTGCTCCTAGATCAGCACTGGGGAGGCTGCAGCTTGCGCACTGTGCTCAGTTTTGGGCCTCTCACTCCAAGAAGGACATTGAGGAGCTGCAGCATGTCCAGAGAAGGGCAGCAAAGCTAGGGAAGGGTCTGGAGGAGAGCTAGGGAGGAGCAACTGAGGGAGCTGGGGGTGTTGAGGCTGGAGGAGGCTGAAGGGAGACCTCTTTGCTCTCTACAGCTCCCCGAGAGGAGTTGGAGTGTGGTCAGGTAGGGCTCTTCTCCCTAGTCTCAGGTGATAAAAGGAGAGGAAATGGCTTGAAATTGTGCCAGGGGAGGGTTAGATTGGAAAGGAGGAAAAAAATTGCAGTTGCAAAGTCAGGAGGGGAGGGAATCTGAGCAGGAACTTCAGATGTTTTATTGCAAATGTCCATTCCCTGAGCAGGAAAAGTTTCATGGCAGATCTGTAGGGGCTTTTCAAGCTGATCCCTGTATTTGCACCAACACCACCACAGCTGTCAGCTCCAATCATGCTTAGGGCTCACTGATGGCTGAGAAAATGTTTGGCCTCCATCCAGCTCAGGCTGAACTGATTGAAGAAAATAAAACATTTCCCTATAAGCCAAAACCTCCCTTTGTGGTTGGCAGGGATCAGGGCAATGTTTGTCCCCCTGTACTCTGGTGAGGCTGCACCTTGAATCCTGGGTTCAGCTTTGGGACCCTGCCACAAAAAGAACACTGAGGTGCTGGATCAGGTCCAAAGAAGCTGATGAAGGATCAAGAGCAGAAGTCTTCTGAGAAGCAGCTGAGGGAACTGGGCTTATTTTGCCTGGGGAAAAGGAGGCTGAAGGGAGACCTCCTGGCTCCTTACAACTCCCAGAAGGGAGGTTGGAGCCAGGTGGAGGTCAGTCTCTTCTAAGTGCTAAGCAATAGGACAAGAGGAAATGACTTTTGCCAGGGGAGGATGAGGTTGGACATCAAAAGGACATTTTCTCCTTGCAAGGGTTATTAAGGCCTAGAATAAGCTACCCAAGACAGTGGTGGAGTCCCCATCCCTGGAGGGACTTAATAGGCACACAGATGTGGTGCTGAGGGATGTGGTTTAGTGGTGGAGTTGGCATCACTGGGTTAATGGTTGAGCTTGGTGGTCTTAAAAGTCTCTTCCAACCAAAACAGTTTTGTGGATTACCCTCTATGTGTGTTTAAACACCCTGAGCCCTGCTGTTTTACTGCGAGGGCATGCANCCTGGGGAAAAGGAGGCTGAAGGGAGACCTCCTGGCTCCTTACAACTCCCAGAAGGGAGGTTGGAGCCAGGTGGAGGTCAGTCTCTTCTAAGTGCTAAGCAATAGGACAAGAGGAAATGACTTTTGCCAGGGGAGGATGAGGTTGGACATCAAAAGGACATTTTCTCCTTGCAAGGGTTATTAAGGCCTAGAATAAGCTACCCAAGACAGTGGTGGAGTCCCCATCCCTGGAGGGACTTAATAGGCACACAGATGTGGTGCTGAGGGATGTGGTTTAGTGGTGGAGTTGGCATCACTGGGTTAATGGTTGAGCTTGGTGGTCTTAAAAGTCTCTTCCAACCAAAACAGTTTTGTGGATTACCCTCTATGTGTGTTTAAACACCCTGAGCCCTGCTGTTTTACTGCGAGGGCATGCAATTAGGAACAAGTTCTGCACCAGGAGGGTGCTGGAACACTGCAACAGGTTGCTTGGGGAGGTGGTTGTGGCCCCATGCCTGGAGATATTGAAGGTGAGGCTGGACAGGGCTGTGGGCAACCTGATCAAGCTGAGAATGTCCCTGCTGAGTGCAGGAGGGGGTTTGGACTGGATGAGCTTTGGGGGTCCCTTCCAACCCAGCCCAATCTGTGATTCTGTAACCACCACCCACAGGCAATTCTTTGTTTGCTTTATTGTTGAAGAGCTGATGCTCACCATCCAGAATCTGTCATTCACTGATGCCCATTTCAAAGCAGATACCCAAACCAGAGACTGGTGTTGAATTCTGATTAACACCTCTACACCTGAGGTTATCTCCTCTTCTGAGTGCTTCCAGCTTATAAAGCAGTCTGGGAATCTTGACTCTTGCTTCCTCTGCTCCTTTGCTGTCTGTGCCTTCTGGATATGAATTTAAGTAGGAAACCTTTAGATGTTGCTTTTTAGATCTCTCAAAAGCTGCTTGCTGAGAGGAAAGCTAACATGAAGGTGAACTTTGTGGGAGGTGGAAGAATGTTTGTTTCTGCCTTGCCTTTGGAAAAGGCTCAGAGGGTGGTTGTAAAGCTATGGCTTGGTTGGGTTCACCAGCAGAGTTGAGGCCCCCCCCCCCAGCTTGGTTGGGTTCACCAGCAGAGTTGAGCCCCCCCCCCCCCCCCCGGTTGGGTTCGCCGGCCGGGTGGCGGGGCGCCCCGGCGGCAATTTTCCCCGTCCAAGCGTTTGGGTAGGGAGGGTTGGGGNGGGTTCACCGGCAGAGTTGAGGGCCCCCCAGGCTACAATTTTCCCCTTCCAAGTGTTTGGGTAGGAAGGTTTGGGGAGATGGTGATGTTTATTCATCAGGAATAACAGTTTTATTCCTTGGTCTACTTCCACCTCTTATCTTTTTGTGCCTCTTCCTGGAGCAGCAGCAGCAGGTCAGGGTGACATATATTAAGATGCCAGCCCTGTCTGCCTTAGCCACACTGTGGCAGTCCTTGTGGGATGCTGACTGGGGAGCCAGCAATGTGGTCATGAAGGACAGCAGTAGCTTGGAGTGCATTAAGAGTGTGGCCAGCAAGCCAAGGGAGGTTCTCCTCCTCATCTACTCTGCCCTAGCAAGGCCACATCTGGAGTACTGGGGCCAGTTCTGGGCTGCCCCAGTTGGAGACAGACAAAAAACAACTGGAGAGAGTCCAGTAGAGGTTCTGAAGGTGCTGAGGAGTCTGGAGCAGCTCTGTGATGAGCAAAACCCTGGAACTGGGAGCCTGCAGAAGAGCAGTCCCAGAGGAGATCTGAGCAATACCCAGTAAGAGCTGAAGGGGCTGTGGGGGAGGCAAGAGGATGGGGACAGACTCTTTTGAGTGGTGCCCAGTGACAGGAGTAGGGGCAACAGGCACAAACTGGAACCCAGGGGCTTCACATAAGGAAAAACTTTTCCTATGAAGGTGATGAAGCTCTGGAGCAGGCACTCTAGAGAGGTCGTGCAGTCTCCTTCTCCAGAGACTTCCCAACCCCCCTGGACACTGTGAGTAGTTCTGTGTGTGCACTGTGTGCAGTTCTGGAGCCCCCAGCACAGGAAGGACATGGAAGTGTTGGAGTGGGTCCAGAGGAGGCCACCAAGATGCTCAGAGGGCTGCAGCAGCTCTGCTCTGAGGATAGGCTGAGGGAGTTGGGGCTCTGGAGCCTGCAGAAGAGAAGGCTTCGAGGAGACCTTAGAGTAGCCTTCCAGGATCTGAAGGGGGCTACAGGAAGGCTGGGGAGAGACTATTGACAAGGTCTTGCAATGACAGGACAAGGGGCAATGGGTTTGAACTGGCAGAGGGGAGATTGAAACTGGATGTTAGGAGGAAGTTGTTTGCAGTGAGGGTGGTGAGAGACTGGCACAGGTTGCCCAAGGAGGGTGTGGATGACAGAAGCACAAAATGTGAGCATCTCTGAGCATCTTCGTGGCCCTCCTGCTGTAGATTTTACTGCTTCAAAACCCCTTTAAGTTATTGAGAGCTGTTTCCTACAATGGTGCTGCAAGGAACTTTCTGTATTCCTCTCTGGGCCTTCTGCAAACCCACAGGGAAATCCCATCAAGGAGCAAAGAGATTGTGAGGGAGCTGAGAGGTGCACAGGTGGCTCTGGGAGCTTGATGTGAAACTGTACTGAGGCACAAGGTGGTGCAGGAAGAAAGTTTGTGCTGCTGCCAAGCAGGGTTCACAAACACAATGCAGTGTCAGAGGCAAGAGCTCTCTTCCTTGACCAGTTCTAGATGCAATGAAATGGTGAATGCCTCATGGAATCATTTTGGTTGGAAAAGACCTTTCAAGATCATCAAGGCCAACCCTTGTCTGACTGTCAAGTCTGCTTCTCTCAGTGGATCTCTCACTGTCTCCTTGGAAGTGGCATATTTCTGTCTCTGAAATGTCTGCTTTGTGAGTGACCCCAGCAAAACTCAGGACATCTGCTGCAGTTCCACCTCAACGTGAGGGGAAACTTCTTTAAGGGTGCCAGAGCCCTGGAGCAGGCTGCTCAGAGAGGTTGTGGAGTCTACTTCTCTGGAGGCTTTCAAGACCCATCTGGATTCATTGCTGTATGACCTGCCCTAGGTGATCCTGCTTTGGCAGGGGGATTGGACTTGATCTCTGAAGGTCCCTTCCAACCCCTACCATTCTATGATTTCTCAAGCTGCAGTCCCCTCCTGTCCTCCATGTGATGTCTGCCATGTCCAAAGCACTGTGGAGCTTTCCCCACTCCCATGCTTCTCTATACACAAGTTGGGTAACATCAAATTCCTCCAAAGCAAAGAGTATCTATATAGAATCAAATGTCTTCAGTGCCCAGCACCCAGTGGGGACAGATCTCTGCAGCAGCATCAGCTGAAAATCTCTGAACCAGAGGTGTCCATGGGGTACTTGATTCCAGAACTAGCTGGACCCTGATTAGAGCATCCAAGCTTCAGGGCATCAGCTGCGGTGCACTGACTTGTTCAGAGCTGCCTTAGACCTTGCTGCACCAGGACAGGCAGGTGGGAAGGCAGACCCAGCAGCCTCCTAAATCCTTCTATCCTTGTGGAAAGCAGCCAGCAGCTGCCTGCAAATCTGCTGGGAATTGGCTGGTGGAGTCCCATGGCCAAAGAGGTTTGGCAGGTGGCTGGCAGGGCAGCAAGGATACTGAGGACAAGTATTTCAGAGTGTTCCCAAGCTCCCTGTCCCTGTGCCACTCCAGAGGCAGAGGCTCAGATAAAAGTAGACCTTGAGAGCTTTTCTAAACATCTGCTGGCTCTCCAAACCCAGACCAGTAAGGGCATAATATGCTTGGTGACTCCATCCTGGAGCTGAGAGTTTCTCTCCTCCTTGGTTTAAGTAGAAGAACTGTTGGTGGGCAGGGCAGGTGGCTCACCTGGGCTATGGGAGGAAGACTACATCTGTTTGAATGTCTCTTGTGGAGCTCAGGTAGCTGTCTAAGCCCTGTTTACAGTCTGGTTTTGGTGGGAAAGGTTTGAGGGTTCTGTTTAACTTCTCATCTTCTCCCTCTCCCATCCTGTAGATTTGTTCTGTTCAGCTGCATCCCATGGAGCTGGAGAACACTGTTCTGCTTGGTGTGCAAAACTTTTCTGCCAGCTGGCTGCAGCCCTGTGGAAGAAGCATGGACAAGTGAAGTGTCCAGGTGGTGTTAGAGTGTTTGGATCCTTAGTGAAGAGGCCAGGGAAGTGAGGGATCAGCCAGCAGGATGTGCTTTAGGTTTTCCTGGAATCATAGAAGGGTTTGGGTTGGAAGGAACCTCTAAAGGTCATCTAGTCCAAACCCCCTGCAGTGTAAGCAGGGACATCCCCAATCTTCTTAGGTGATGATGAGCAGGTGACAACATCCAGTGTCTCCTGGAGGCTTGTTTGGATGCTTGGAAGGCTGGAAGAACCTCACAAACCATGTAGGGGACTCTGCTTTCTTTCAACATCAAAATGATACCAGAGATGCCTCCAGAACCCAGGGTGGTGACATCTACTCATGAGGGATGAAACCTCTTTGGACAGGCTGGAGAGGTGTGCCCAAGCCAACCTCATGAAATTCAACAAGGCCAAGTGTAAGGTCCTGCACCTGGGTAGGCACAATCCCAAGCACAGCTCCAGGCTGAGTGGGGAATGGCTGAGAGCAGCCCTGAGGAAAAGGCCCTGGGGGTCTGGGGTGATGAAAANTGGCTACTCCCTCCCTGGAGATGTTCAAGGCCAGGTTGGATGAGGCCTTGAGTGAGCTGTGCTAGTGGGAGGTGTCCCTGCCTATGGCAGGGGGTTGGAACTAGATGATCCTTGAGGTCCCTTCCAACCTTACCATTCTATGATTCTGTGATCTTAGAGCAGCCGTCCAGTAGCTGAAGGGGCTACAGGAGACCTGGGGAGGGACTTCTGAGAAGGGCTTGGAATGACAGGATGAGGGGAATGGCTCTGAACTGAGAGGAGATTGAGACTGGAGCTGAGGAAGAAATTCTTGGCAGTGAGGGTGGGGAGACACTGGCACAGGTTGCCCAGGGGGGTTGTGGATGTCCTCACTGAATATGTTCAAGGCCAGGCTGGCCTTGAGCAACCTGGGCTAGTGGAAGCTGTTGCTGCCCATGGCAGGTGAGTTGAAACTAGCTGATCTTTAAGGTCCCTTCTGATCCCAACCATTCTGTGAATCCCTTGAACAGGCTTTAAATCTGAACTCCATCAACCTCTCTGTGACACCGATAACCCTTCTCTACTTCACATCCCTTCACCCCCCCGCCCAATATTTATGTGCCTATAAATAAAGGAACAACAAATTTGACTTGGCACCACAGGGCTCTGTGACCATTTAAAACATCAGCTTGACTCAGCTCTTGGTTCTATTTGCTGTATGGCTCTTTCCACATCATAAATAACCTGCTTTTATTGGTCTTTTGACATCTTGCTTTCCCAAGGGAAAAGAAGGAGGCTCTGGCTGAACAAAGGCTGCTCTATAATCAGAGGCTTTGGGCTGAAGTTGCAATTGCTGGCCAGTACAAGCAAGGATTTTATGGCTCTGTAACTGCATTTATGCCAATCAGGAGAGTTTTGGGAGATGTTGGTTGGTATACTTTGGACTTAAGGGATTCAGTTTTATCACCTGATAATATTTGTGTTTCAAGAACTGGTGAGGAAACAAAATGATTCTGGAAATCATGGAATGGTTTGGGTTGGAAGATGCTTTCAGGATCATCTAATTCCAACTCCCCTGGCATGGGCAGGGATCACAGAAGGTCAGGGGCTGGAAGGGACCTCCAAAGTTCATCCACTCCAACCTCCCTGCTAGAGCAGGATCACCTAGAGCAGATCACACAGGAACACATCCAGGCAGCTCTGGAATATCTGCAGAGAGGGAGACTCCACAACTCCCCTGGGCAGCCTGGTCCAGGCTTCTGGCACCCTCACAGGGAAAAAATTCCTCCTCCTGTTTTCATGGAACTTCCTATGCCTCAGCTTCCACCCAGTGCCCCTTGGCCTGGCATTGGGCATCACCCAGCAGAGCCTGGCTGCAGCCTCTGGGCACTCACCCTGCACATCTTTAGCAACATGAATGAGGGCAGCCCTCAGGCTCTTCCAAGCCCCAGCTCCCTCAAGCTCTCCCTAAGGAAGATCTTCCACTGCCTTCATCATCTTTATGGCTCTGTGCTGGACTCTTTCAAGCAGTTCCCTGAGCTCCTTCTTGATCTGGGGTTCCCAGAACTGAACACATTACTCCAGATGCCTTGCAAGCAGCCTTCATGGAGCAGCCTGTATCTAGAAGCATCATCACTGCAGAAATTTTGGCAGGGCTCCTGCTCATCTCTTGTGCTTGTAGAGCAGCTGCCTTGTGCCCTCTCCCAGCCAGGAGGGAGAATTAGGTCAGAATTTGCATTCTTTGCCTGACTTCTCTGCATAATTTCCACTCTTGTAGACTTTTGGGGGGTTACTTTTTTTTAGGTCTTCTTCTTAAGCTGTTCCTGTAAGTGCATGTTCCTCAGGCTGCCCTGAATCAGAGGGTGAAGGCTTAAATTCAGATGTCTAATTGGGCTTTCATGTTTATCTTCCTCCTCAGAGCATATCTGGGAAGCTCCTCTAACTCCTCAGGGCTAATCCCATCATGTAAGTCCTTGGGACAGCTTCTCTGGGGTTTTTTTTTTGGTTTTTTGTTTGTTTGTTTGGGTTTTTTTTGGGTTTTTTTTGTTTTTTTTTTTGCTGACTGTTGTATAGTCTGGATCAGGATGGAAATTTTCTTCTGTAGCGCTTTTTTTTTTTTTTTTTTTTTTTTTTAAAAGTGAGATATTTTTATTA
>WBNM01013492.1:0-12139 GCA_013399055.1 Ramphastos sulfuratus | reverse complement strand
TTTTTTTTTTTTTTTTTTTTGCATGACAAGAGCAAGTAATTGACATGAAATCATCTCTGAGGCAAATCTGGTGGTGAGATGTGGGTTTCAGTGCTTCTCCATGTGCTGTATTGCTGATTTTCAATATCCTGGAGGGGGGGAAAGGTGGGGAAAAAGGGGGGAGGATTGAGTGCAGCAGGTTCATGGCAAGTGGGGAAGCATCCAAGTGCTGCTGAAGGGGCTGCAGGGAAGCCAAAGAAACATTTTGCTGTGGGTTTGTGAGGAAAAGCTTGGTTGCACCAGTGGAAGATCAAGTGTGTGCCATATGAGAGATACTGCATCATTAAAGGTGGGAAAATACTGGAATGAGGCCAACAAAGGGCCAAGAAGATGCTGAGGGGCCTGGAGCATCTCTCTGCTGAGGAAAGGCTGAGGGACCTGGGGCTGGTTAGCCTGCAGAAGTGTAGCTTGAGAGGGGATCCTCTCAAGGCTCAGCAAGAACTAAAGGGTGGCAGAGAGGGAATTGGGGGGTGCTGGTTGACAGCTGAATATGAGCCAGCAGTGTGCTCAGGCAACCAAGAAGGCCACCAACATCCTGGGCTGCATCAGGAAGAGTGTGGTCAGCAGGAGCAGGGAAGCAACTGCCCTCCTGTACTTGGCACTGGGGAGGCTGCACCTCAAATCCTGGCTTCAGGTTTGGGCAACTCACTGCAGAAAGGACATTTTTGGTGCTGGAGCAGGTCCAGAGAAGGGCAACAACACTGGTGAGGTGGTCTTGAATGCAGGTCCTGTGAGGAGCAGCTGAGGAAACTGGGGTTGTTCAACCTGGAGAAAAGGAGGCTGAAGGGAGGACCTTCTGGCTCACTTCAACTCCCCGAAAGGAAGCTGGAGCCAGGTGGGTGCCAGCCTCTTCTCCCAGATAATAAGTGATGGGACAAGGAAAAATTAACCCAGGTTGCACCAGGGTGGGGAGGTTTAGATTGGATGTTAGAAAAGAATTCATCCTTCACCTAAAGGGCAGTGGAACAGGCTGCCCAGGGCAGCAATGGAGTCACTATCCCTGGAGGTGTTTAAAAGGTGTTTGGATGAGGAGCTCAGGGGTGTGTAACAGCTGTGTCCAGGCAGATGGTGCGTTATGGTTGGACTTGATGAGCTTTTCCAACCAGGTAGTAAGTCACTCATTCCATGGAGGGAAGTTGTAGCAAGGTGGAGGTCAGGCTCTTCTGTCAGGCAGCTTGTGCCAAGGCGAGAGGGCATGGCCTGAAGCTGTGCCAGGGGAGGGTTAGATTGGATGTTAGGAAGCACTTCCTGATGGAAAGGGGAATTAGAGACTGGAATGGACTGCCCAGGGAGGTGGTGGAGTTGCTACCCCTAGAGGTGTTTAAGGAAAGCTTGGATGTGGCACTCAGTGCCATGGTCTGGTTGCTGTGGTGGTGTTAGGTCATAGGCTGGACCTGATGATCTCAGAGGTCTGCTCCCAGCCTCAATAATTCTGTGTCTGTTCAGTGTCTGAGGATGCCTCTGCTTACTGCAGAGGGGGTTGCACTGCATGGCCTTTGGAGCTCCCTTCCAAGCCAGACCATTCTATGATAAAGGTGCCCTGGTGGCCAGGAAGGCCAATGGCATACTCAGGGGCATGAAGAAGAGTGTGGCCAGCAGGTTGAGGGAGGTTCTTCTCCCCTCTACTCAGCCCTAGTTAGACCACATCTGGAGTATTGTGGTAGGTCATAGGCTGGACTTAATGATCTGAGAGGTTTGCTCCAGCCACAATAACTCTGTGATGGGATCAGGCTCCCTTCAGTGGTGCCCAGGGGCAACCTGTGCAAACTGGACCACAGAATGTTTCACTTGAACTTGAGGAAGAGCTTTCCTGTGAGGCTGCTGAAGTTCTGGGGCAGGCTGCCCAGGAGGGGTTGTGGAGTCTCCTTCACCTACCCATTGTGCTCCTGGGCAAGCTGCTGTGGGTGCAAACAGTGGGGTTGGACTGGATGATCTCCAGAGGTCCTTGGGGAACCTGCTGTAGTTGAATGTCCCTGCTGTCTGCAGGAGGTTGGACTGGATGCCCTTGGAAGGTGCCTGGAAGCACTCCAGGTCAGGTTGGTTTGGGCTCTGTGCAGCCTGCTCTAGCTGGGGGATGTCCTTGCTGACTGCAGGAGGTTGGACTGGGTGCCAGAAGTCCCTTCCAACCATCACCATTCTGTGGCTCTGTGACTTTTTGCTGTGTGTGTGTCCTCATCTAGCTGAGTCCAAACTCTTTCCTCTTGCCCAGCAGGTTTCAGGGCAACTCCCTCAGTGTCTCTGCTTTATGCAAAGCCAAACTGCAACCCGAATCTGTCTAAGGCTTGTACAAATAGCAGGTGATGTCTGTTCACCTTGTGCCTCCTTTTGCTAATGTTTGAGCTGTCAAAAAGTGTCAGCAGCTTTGAGATGTCTCAGCACAGGAATGACCTTTTGGGAACTGAACTTTTCCCTCATCCTGCTCTGCTGTTTTGATCTCTCTCTCTCTCTCTCTCTTGCTCGCTCTCTCCTTGGGGCTTTTGTGTGTTCAAGCATTGACAATAGGAAGGCTGCTTAAAAGTAAATATAAGCTAGAGTCTGAGTCTTTTTAAAAGGTTGGAAGAACTTAATTTGCAGGTGAGTTTGGGAATTGAACTGATTGCAGTGGAAGCAGGTTGAGGGAGGTCCTCCTCCCCCCTCTCTCTTGCCCTAGCGAGGCTATATCTGGAGTATTGTGTCCAGTTCTGGGCTCCCCAGTTCAAGAGGGACTGGGAACTACTGGAGAGAGTCCTCTAGAGCACACAAGGATGCCGAGGGGCCTGGAGCAGCTCTTTGAGAGGGAAAGATTGAGAGCCCCGGGGCTGTTGAGCTTGGAGAAAAGCAGCCCCAGAGGGGAACTCCTCAGTGCTCAGCAAGAGCTTAAAATGGCTGTGGGAGGGCAAGAGAATGAGGCCCGACTCATGTCAGTGGTGCCCAGGCACAGGAGAAGTGGTGACAGGCACACACCTGAACCCAGGAGATTCCATCTGAAGGTGAGGAGAAATGTCCTGGCTGGGAGGTTGCCATAGCCCTGGAGCAGGCTGCCCAGAGATGTTGTGGGGTTTCCTTTGGAGAGATTCCAAACCCATCTGGACATTGTGGTTGTCAATTCAAGAAGGAGCTCAGGGAACTGCTTGAGAGAGTCCAGCACAGAGCCCCAAAGCTGCTGCAGGCAGTGGAAGATCTCCTGTGAGGCCAGGCTGAGGGAGCTGAGGCTTGGAGCAGAGAAACCTGAGGGCCGCCCTCAGTGCTGCTGCTGAAGCTGTGCAGGGCAGTGTGGGGAGGACAGAGCCAGGCTCTGCTCAGGGATGGGCAGTGCCAGGGCAAGGGGCACTGGGGGCAAGCTGGAGCAGAGGAGACTGAATGGGAACAGAAGGTGAGAGAGAGCCTAAGAGCCCTGAGGCTGTTCAGTCTGGAGCAGAGAAGGCTGAAAGGAGATCTGAGCAATGTCTGTCCCTAGCTGAGGGGTGGGTGTCAAGTGGAGGGGGCCAAGCTCTTTTAGGGGGTGCCCAGCAATAAGCCAAGCAGCAATGGATGCAAAGTGGAAGAGAGAAGGTTTCAGCTGCACAGGAGGAGCAACTTGTTTGTGTGAGGGTGGCAGAGCCCTGGAGCAGGCTGCCCAGAGAGGTTGTGGAGTCTCCTTCTCTGGAGCCTTTCCAACCCCACCTGGATGCATTCCTGTGTGACCTGCCCTGGGTGCTCCTGCTCTAGCAGGGGGTCAGACTTTGATCTTTTGAAGTCTCTCCCAACCCCTAACACACTCTGATTCTGTGCAACTTGTTGTGGGTGACCCTGCTTTAGCAGGGTCATCTCCAGAGGTACCTTCCAACTTCCACCATCCTGGGATTCCACATGGGAAGCTGCTAACAGCTCCCATTGCTGGGGATTTTGGAGGCTTTGCTTCAGCCTCCACCACAGAGAATGTTTAGTACAGAGCATGAAACCTGGAGCTGAATAAAAGAACCCAAACAAACCAACATTCAAATCTCAAGCTTCTTGCCTAGAATATTGAACACCCCCTTGATAGGTCTCATTTTCCTGATGAGCCTTCTGCTGGAGTTGTGGCAGGAGAGTTACCTGTCACAGCAGTGACAAAGGTTAATGCAGCAGAGCTGGCAGGGGAGACAGATGTCATTTATTATTATTATTTTTTTTAATCTTGAGATGAAATTCAATCATAGTTGAGGCTGGGACTGTCTGAGAGATGTTGGCAATGGATCTACTGGAGCTGATCCTGCCTCTGCTCTTTAAACCTCTTTGTAGAAGTGATCATCTCTAGCAGAATGCTTATAGGGGGAAAAAAAAAGATGATCCAGTTGAAAGCCTTGGAATCATGGAATGGTTTGAGTTGGAAGGGAGCTTCCAAGGGCATCCAGTCCAACCTCCTGCAGTCAGCAGGGACATCTCCCAACTAGAGCAGGTAGCCCAGAGTGCCAACCACCCTGACCTGGAGTGGTTCCCCACCTCCCTGGGCAACCCAGACAAGTGTCTCACCATCAGTATGGTGAAGAACCTCTCCCTTCCCTCCAATCTAAATGCTTCTCCCTGAGTTCCCAACCACCACTCCACTCCCTGTCCTGTCCCAACAAGCCCTGCTCCTTCAGCAGGATCTGTGACAGGTTTGAAACCTTTGGGTAGCACTTGCTGAACTCTCCTGAAAGAACAAACCAGGCTTACCAGGTCATGTTTGGTTTCTAGAGTCTGTAGGGAAAGGTTGGGGCTACCAAGCACCTAGGATCCATCTTTCTTCTGAAACCCACCACAGAACCTGGCAGACCCAAGATGATAATGGTAGGGGAGAAGTGACTTGTAAGTATAGAATCACAGAATCAGTCAGGGCTGGAAGGGACCTCAAGGAGCATCCAGCTCCAAGCCCCCTGCCATGGGCAGGGACACCTCACACTAGAGCAGGCTGCTCACAGCCACATCCAGCCTGGCCTTAAACACCTCCAGGCATGAGGCTTCCACCACCTCCCTGGGCACAACCTGTGCCAGGGTCTCAGCACCCTCATGCTGAAGAACTTCTTCCTAACATTCAATCTGGATCTCCCCATTTCTAGTTTTGCTCCATTCCTCCCAGTCCTATCACTCCCTGACACCCTAAAAAGTCCCTCCCCAGCTTTCTTGTAGCCCCCTTCAGATACTGCAAGGCCACAAGAAGGTCTCCTCAGAACCTTCTCCTCTCCAGACTGCACAGCCCCAACTCTCTCAGCCTGAGAGGTGCCACTGTTTGTGAGCTTTGCTGGTCCTAAAGTAATGTTTGCAACAGGAAGAAGCTCTGAAGGTGAGGAATGTTGACCCTTGTGAGATGCAGAAGGTTGCAGCCACTTAACTTACTCCCCTTAGAAATAATAGCACTGCCAAGTCTCCATTCTTACCTTGACAGCAAATAATTCAGATGCTTAAGCCTCAAAGCTTTCTGTGAGCCCCTCACTGTGCTGCTGTGGGGTGGGTGAGTCTTGGAATCAAAAGACTTCTAAGATCCCTGAGCCCAACCATTCTCTCACTCTGCCATTGGCTCTGTGGAAGTCTCTTGGGGCAGACAAAAGCTTCCAGGGAGTTCAGTTGTGCTGCTAACAGAAGTGAAGCCTTTGCATCCTTCCCAAGCAAGCCTGGGAGATGCCCTTGTCTCATCCCTCAAGTCTCCAAAGAAGGGATCAGGAGCTGGGAAAGCTGAAGGAAAAGCTGCTGGTGCAGGGTTGGGCTTTACCAACCTCAGCTCAGCTCTTTTGATCTCGCTACAGAAGAAAGCAAAATCCTTGCCCTGTATAAAAGGATATCTGAAATATGCTCTCATGCCACCTGCCTGAGCATGGTGCTGTGACCACTAAGCCCATTGCTATCAAAGCTCAAGCAGCCTTCTCTTTTGGATTTTTTTTCTGTTTTCCAGAGCTAAATGTGGAGGCCACAGATGGTTCACGACCGCTGCTGTGAGCTTTAAACACATCCTGTGGCTTCCAGCTGTGCTTTGACCTCTGCTGCAGCAGTGGGGTAGTAGTTGGCCCTTCTCCAGCTCATGGCAGGGAGCTACCTGTGCAGCACTTCATCCTGGGGCCTCAAGCAGCCTGTTTGGTGTTGGTTGGACACAAGGCAGGGTCTGGTCTGCAGAGAGCAATGCCTCTTGAGTTGTGATCTTTATATTGAAGGTGGGCAGGCCACGTGAGGCTTTTTGGAGCTGTGAGTGAAGTGGCAGCAGGATCATCTCCTGCCGTGGGCCTGAAGTGTTTCAGGCAAGACTGCTGTGGCTTTCTGTGGTGCTGGACAACTTGAGGATAAATTTTTGCAACCAAATCACAGAAGGTTGCAGCTGGAAGGGACCTCCAAAGCTTATCCAGCCTTTCAGAGGAGAAAATGCTGCTTGGAAGCAGATACCAAAGTTGAATTCCATGGTTTTCCCCCCTCTTAATTTTTGGGTTGAAAGTGTTCACTAGAAAGCAGTCTCTGCCTCTCTGGGAGATGCCAACAAAAGGCTGTAGGTCAAGGAAGTGGAAGGAGTTGCAGAGATCTGACTCTGCTACTCACACTTAGGTTGTCAGCTTCTCCACCTTGAGACCTGAGGAGTGTGTGGATGGGAAGCTGGTGGATGTGATAGTATTCTTCAGCCTTTCAGGTTCAACAAGAGTAAGTGCTGGGTCCTTCACTTCATGGAATCACAGAAGGTCAGGGGCTGGAAGAGACCTCCAAAGTTCATCCAGTCCACCCTCCCTGCCAGAGCAGGGTCACCTAGAGCAGATCACACAGGAACACATCCAGGTAGGTCTGCAATGTCTCCAGAGAGGGAGACTCCACAACCCCCCTGGGCAGCCTCTTTCAGGTTTCTGGCACCCTCGCAGGGAAAAAATTCCTCCTCCTGTTTCCACGGAACTTCCTATGCCTCAGCTTCCACTCAGTGCCCCTTGGCCTGGCATTGGGCATCACCCAGCAGAGCCTGGCTGCAGCCTCTGGGCACTCACCCTGCACATCTTTAGCAACATGGATGAGGTCTCCCCTCAGGCTCCTCCTCTCCAAGCCCCAGCTCTCTCAGGCTCTCCTCTTACCAGAGATGTTCCATTCCCTTCATCTTTGTGGCTCTATGCTGGAGGTCTTTCAAGCACTTCCCTGAGCTCCTTCTTGACCTGAGGGGCCCAGAACTGGACACAATATTCCAGATCTCTGGGAAAGAGACAGCAGATCACCATAAAAAAAACCCCAAAAACCCAAAAGCTCCAAGCCACCTGTTGCAGGCAGAGTGCTCTTCAGCTTGGGTCTGCTGAGCAAGCTCCATATGCTGCCTTCAAACCTGTGGGCTGAACAAGCGCGAGGTGGCAAAGATAATTCTCCAGGACTGGGAAGAAAGCTTTAAGGAGGGGGGGGGAAAACATAAAAAAAGCCATGAACAACCTGTTGAAAGGCAGAGCTAGACAAGATGTGGAGCTGCCTTTGTGTTTTCGTTCCTGAGGGATGCTGTGAAGCCCAACAGATTGAGGACCCAAGCGTGGGTGGTGCTGTGAAGAAGGCATTTGCGTGAAGCCACCGGAATAGAAAGGGGTGTGTGGTGTTCTGCTCTTGTCCCTGCTGCTGGGAGCAGGTGGTGGCAGCTGTCTGCAGGGAAGGGAAAAAAAAAAAAAAAGGAGGAAGGTTTTAACAGGTTTCTGTCACTCAGCACAGAATGGAATCAAAAATAAAGGGCAAAAATGCGAAGCTGGCAAGGGCTTGGCTGAACCACGGAGTTAAGCAGATTGGAAAAGATCTCCAAGCTCATAGAGTCCAACCTAGCACCCACCACTAGCCCATGGCACCAAGTGCCTCCTCCAGCCTCCTCTTAAACACCTCCAGGGATGGGCACTCCACCACCTCCCTGGGCAGCCCATTCCAATGCCAATCACTCTTACTGGGAAGAATTTCTGCCTAACATCCAGCCTGAACCTGCCCTGGCACAGCTTGAGGCTGTGTCCTCTTGTTCTGTCCCTGGGTGCCTGGCAGCAGAGCCCAACCCCACCTGACCACAGCCTCCTTTCAGGTAGCTGTAGAGAGCAATGAGGTCTGCCCTGAGCCTCCTCTTGTGCAGGCTGCACACCCCCAGCTCCCTCAGCCTCTCCTCCCAGGGCTGTGCCCCAGCCCCCTCACCAGCCTTGCTGCCCTTCTCTGGACACCTTCAGCATCTCAACATCTTTCTTCAACTGAGTGCCCAGAGCTGGACACAGCACTCAAGGTGTGGCCTCACCAGTGCCAGTACAGGGCAGAAGGACTTCCCTGCTCCTGCTGGCCACACTAGGATGCAGACTAGGATGCCATTGGCCTTCTTTGGCCACCTGGGCACACTGCTGGCTCATGTCCAGCTGCTGTCAACCAGCACTCCCAGGTCCCTCTCTGCCTGGCTGCTCTCCAGCCACTCTGTCCCCAGCCTGTAGCACTGCTTGGGGTTGTTGTGGCCAAGGAGCAGAATCTGGCACTTGGACTTGTTAAAACTGAGATTGAACAGCAGTGACTGCTAGGGAAGAATAACCCCACCCTGCACCATGACAGATTAAGATCCAAGCCAAGGTATGGAGACTTTGCTAGCTGAGTTCTTACAACAACTTGGTAGCTTGGAAAGAACATGGTCCAAAACCTGAACTTGTTGGAATGCTTAAAATTGCTTAGAAAGCTAAAAGCCAGGATATAAAGAGGGAGAAGATGATGACTTACAAGAGTTTGGCCAACACTGGCAGCTTGAGGAGTTTGAAGCTGGACAAGATGTTTTCACCCTGACCAGCTACACTCTTTTGGAGTGTTTATAAGCTGGCTGTGAAGCTTAGGCTATTTAAAACTGTGGCCAAATGCTTAATTTCTGTAATGGAAACATCCAGTTAGAAAGAGATGGAAAAGGGAAAATCCTAACTTCTCTTTGCATCCTCTTTTCAAGTCACTTCTGAACACATTGAAGGTGTCCGGAACTGGAAAGGGCTGCCCAGGGAGGTGGTTGTGGCCCCATCCCTGGGGATATTGAAGGTGAGGCTGGACAGGGCTCTGGGCAACCTGATCTAGCTGAGGATGTCCCTGCTGAGTGCAGAGGAGGTTGGACTGGATGAGCTTTGGAGGTCCCTTCCAACCCAGCCCATTCTGTGGTTCTATGATTGTAACTGGCCTAATTTGAAGCAATCAAGACAGAATATCCCACTCTAGAAAGTTCTTATAGGTATTGACTTTGGGATGGAGCACTCTAAAAAGCCATGAGTTAGTTGTTGTTTTTTTTTTTCTGCCAGTGTGTGCCCAGAGGACCAAGAAGGCCAAGAGCATCCTAGCATGAGTCAGGAATAGCCCAGCAGGAGCAGGGAAGGGATTGTCTAGTTGAGGATGCCCCTGCTGACTGTGGTGGTGGGGGGGTTGGACTAGATGACCTTTGGAGATCCCTTCCAGCCTGGAAGAACTCTGGAAGGATGTGCTATTAATGGCAGAATTTGGGTCAGAGCAGAAAGTGCTTCCTTCCCATTGTAACCCAGAAGGACTCTTATGTAACTGTTCTTAAACCAGCTTAAGAGAGAGCTAAAATGGGAAAAAAAAAAAAATAACCCCAAACCCTTAGTCAAGCATTGGTGAGGAAACCAGAGAGTCCCAAAATAGGATCATTCTACTGGGAATGAACCTGTTGGAGGTAATGGTCTGCTGGAGATTGACAGAGACAGTCAAGTGAGGCTCAGTTTGGCCATGAGCCTCACTTAGAATCACAGAATCAGTCAGGGTTGGAAGGGACCACAAGGATCATCCAGCTCCAACCACCCTGCCATGGGCAGGAACACCTCACACTAGAGCAGGCTGTCCAGAGCCTCATCCAGCCTGGCCTTAAACACCTCCAGGGATGAGGCTTCCACCACCTCCCTGGGCAACCCTTTGAGGGTCTCACCACCCTCATGGGGAAGAAGATATCAGCTGGATGCTGACCCTGATGTGAGGATGTCTAAGTGTGTCGAAGTGGTGCCTCAGTGCTGCCAGGTCCCCACTAAACCAAAGGCCCTCAGCACCACATCTGCACAGCTTTAAATCCACCCAGGGATGGGGACTCCTCCATGACCCTGGGCAGCCCTTGGTGACCCTGTTGGGGAAGAAGTTTTTTCCTAATGTCCAACCTGAACCTGGGGTTGTTTCTGGAGAAGAGGAGGCTGCAAGGAGACCTTCTTGTGGCCTTGCANAAAGGATCTGGGGGGTCCTAGTGGCTGGGAGGTTGAGCATGAGCCAGCAATGTAGTCTGGTGGCCAGGAGGGCCAATGGCATCCTAGGGTGGATTAGAAGGGTTGTGGTGAGTAGGTTGTGAGGTTCTCCTGCCCCTCTACTCTGCCCTGGTCAGGCCACATCTGGAATATTGTGTCCAGTTCTGGGCCTCTCAGGTCAAGAAGAAGCTCAGGGAACTGCTTGAAAGAGTCCAGCACAGAGCCATAAAGATGATGGAGCGGAAGATCTTCCTTAGGAGGAGAGCCTGAGGGAGCTGGGGCTGGGAGGAGCCTGAGGGCTGTCCTCATTCATGTTGCTAAAGATGTGCAGGGTGAGTGCCCAGAGGCTGCAGCCAGGCTCTGCTGGGTGATGCCCAATGCCAGACCAAGGGGCACTGGGTGGAAGCTGAGGCATAGGAATTTACATTTAAACATGAGGAGGACTTTTTCTCCCTGTGAGGATGCCAGAAGCCTGGAACAGGCTGCCCAGGGGGCTTGTGGAGTCTCCCTCTCTGGAGATATTGCAGACCTGCCTGGATGTGTTCCTGTGTGATCTGCTCTAGGTGATCCTGCTCTGGCAGGGGGGTTGGACTGGATGAGCTTTGGAGGTCCTTTCCAGCCCCTGACCTTCTGTGGTTCTTCTGTTGTTGTTTGTTTCTAGTGCAGAAGAGCAGACAGAGAGGATCATTTGAATGCTGATCAATATCTAAAGGATAGGGGTCAAGAGGATGGGCCCAGACTCTTTCCACTGGTGCCCAGCATTAGCACAAGGAGCAATGGGCACAAACTGGGACCCAGGAGGCTCCATCTGAACATGAAGAGAAACTTTGGTTTTTTTGCTGGGAGGATGTCAGGTCCTGAAGCAGGCTGCCCAGAGAGGTTATGGAATCTCCTCTTGAGAGATTCCAAACCCACTTGGACATTGTGATCCTGTGCAAGCTGCTGTGGGTACCCCTGCTGCAGCAGCTGGGTTGGACTAGAGGATGTCCAGAGGTCCCTTCCAACCCCCAGCATGCAGGGGTTGTGTGACACTGAGGTTTCTTGCTCAATTCACACTTGCAGAGATCATAGAATCATAGAATGGTTTAGGTTGGAAGGGACCTCAAAGATCATCTAGTTCCAACCCCCTGCCATAGGCAGGGACACCTCCCACTATTACAGGTCACTCAAGGCCTCATCCTCTTTGGGGTATTTGGTGCTTGCTTTTATTTTGGATTTCTTTTTTTTTTCTGGGCCTTTTTCAGTGTGTTCAAGTGGTTGGTATCTACTCAGTAAGTTATTTAATCTGAGTTGCTCTCTGTGTCTCATTTAACAAAAAAAAAAAAATCCCCAAAACCTTTGTCCCAAGAGCAGGGAAAGTCTGGTTCCTTTGGGACTCCTTTCAAATCTTTAATCTTCCCACTCCCATCCTTTCAAGTCTCCAGCCTGGCGTGCCGAGAGTAGTCTTTGGCTGCTGCTTCTCTTGGGTGGAAGCTTCATTTGATCTTTTCCCACCTGGCCCTTGGAGAGCTTTCTGGTGCCCAAGTGGGTTGGAAGAGGCTGATGCTCCAGGGCATTGAGGGAAGGGAGGGTAGGGGAGAGCAGGGAAGAGGAGCAGAGACACTTGTGCTGTGTTTTCTCAGGAAAAGGAGTTGAAAATGAAGCTATTTTTAGCTCCTGGTGAGTGTGGGGAGAGCTGCCTGTGTAGCTGAGCAAACAGCAGCTTATCTCAGAGTTCTTCTGGAGGCAGGGTCTCTAATCTGCATTGGCTGAAGGTGGAAACCTCAAGTGACTTACTGGAAGTGAAGTAGGTTGGACTGAGTGAAATGCCATTTAAGCCTGGAAATGCTGCCTGTGTTGGCAGCTGGCTTGCTCTTTCAACTGACACAGGCTAATTTTCCTGGGAAACCTCTTCAGAAACCAGCCCTGAGGGGTTGTGCCCGTGTGAGAGGTCACAGTGTGCAGTCTGGAGAAGAGAA
>WBNM01013491.1:30341-65305 GCA_013399055.1 Ramphastos sulfuratus | reverse complement strand
AAAAAAAAAAAAAAAAAAATCCATGTGGACTTGTTACGCTATTTAAGAATAATGTTTTTCGGGTGTTTTTCTACTGAGGCTAATGAAGATGGCTGCTTTTGGAAGGACTGTAATTTCTTCATCAGACCTTTCTGCTGTTCCTGATGTCAGTCAAATGTTTGGTAACTCCAGGCCCACGTTTTACTTCAAAAACAATCCTCAAGTGAGTGGGTCATACACATTGCAGCCTGGTTTGCTTATATATATGTGTAGTTTTAACAGAAACCCAAGTCTCCTCAGTGCAAAAAGGTGATTTTTTAATTTTCTTTTGTGAGGGAGGGAAACATGCTGACCACTTAGGTGATTCCAGTGACATCAAAGCTGTCAGTAATACATCCGAGACTCTACAAGCACAGCAGCAGCAACTACTTGGTTTGGGACTTACCAGATTTTCAACCTTCTGCTTGAAGTAAAGCAGATCTTAACAGTTTCTTTCAAATATAAAAGGTACTCATATTTTAATATATGAAAGAAACACTATTTGCAACACAGTGATCACACAGGTGTGAGGACACCTGAGCTGCTGACCTTGCCAGACTAAGAATCACTTTAACCAACGAGCAATGAGCTAACAAAACATGCCCCAAACCTATTTTGAGATTCAGCATACCACCTCTATGTAACTGCAGCCAATATTCCATGCAGAAGCACCCACTTCAGCATTTTGGAATACTCTCAGTTCCTTAGCTGGTCCTCTTTTCTGTATAAACTCAGTTTCTTGCAAAAAGTCCTGTGATTAAATCCTTCCTGATGAAATCCAGAAGTATGACAAAAATCTGCTCTAAGGCTGTCAGGCCTGTTGGATCCCTTTTATCATTAAATAATACTCTGATTGTACATGCTGATGTTGACATTTATTGTATTTCTGCCAGTGAGAGGCAGAAAGGACCTTTCATTATTGAATACTATCAGAGCAAAATTTATGATATTTCTCAGATGCAAATTCTTTAAATTGCTTAAACATCTTACGAGTTTTACTTCTTTATCAGTGATTAAATAATCATGCCCTTGCATTTTACACCAAATTCAATGAAGTCAGTTACACGGAATTCAGCAACCAAATCTTCCAGAAGGGATTTTTCACCCTTTACCAAAACTTGAACCTAGGTTACCAAGAGGGCCTGGAACCCTCAGGGCCCCCTTTAGCCCAGTACCACAGGAGTCGCCTTATGTATGGGCAACTAACCAATAACCACCCTCCAAAACACCTTTGTTTCTTATGAGAGGATTTGCTTTAAGCTCTTTGATCTTTTAAGTCCTCTCTAAGAATTCATTGGCACTAGCTGAAGGTCCTATGATCGCAGAATTCTTTGAGGTTCAAAAGCAAGTCTCCCATCTGGGTTGCTGAAATTATGCTGTAAAATTTGGCTATATAAGGAAATCTCCAGTTTTAAGTTTTAGAAAATAGGCATTTTTTATTAAAACTCGCATAAGTTCATGTGCGTGGAGATTGTCTCAGATCATACACATCAACAAGATAAAGTAGCAGCTTTTTATTTCTTCATCATATGCATATACATTAGATTTCCTGGAACGGTTATGCACATTCATGTTATTTCCTGGGGTCTTACATCACGTTCTTTAGTTGAAGTTTAGTGCTGAGTTTATGCAGTTTGCTGGAAGTCCACAACCTGTGTCCATCTTTCACAGTATCTGAAGATGGCCTGTTTTAGGCTGGTTCAGTTCTCTATCAAGGAAGCAAAGTACCTCTTTATCTGTTCTCCATGGTTAAAACATCAGTGTCTTGTCCTTGGAAATTCCATTTGTGCAGTTTATGTTTGCCAGCAAATCTTCATTTTTACTAAGATGAATGTTACTGTATCGAGTGGTAATACAGGCTATTTACTATGCTCTAACTTGGGTGTCATAGCTACTATAATGATACAAGTGTAGTAACTGCCGTATTTATGGATATGGTTTCCCTTCCAATCCAGAAGCAATTTACTGCACTGAACAAGAAGACACTCTCCACGTTGATGTTTTCGGGGACTAGTCACTTCTGTAGCCTTCTGAAGTAACAGCTCCACCTGCTGTTCTCCAGCATTTTTGCTTCTTAATCTGTACTATTCCACGTTACCCTTTTTTTAAACCAGGATTTTATTTGTGCTGAGCATTCGGCAAGCCGCACGTGAGAAGGTGGCGGTAGGCCTGCTGGATCAGCTACAGAGCCGGCAGACAGGAGCAAGGGGAAGGGGCTTCTCCTCACAGCGGCTCGTTCTTCCTGCGCTCCCAGGGGAGCCTACAGAAACGGGAACCACTACGAAGAGTCTCAAAGTGGACGGAAGCAACTTCGCCGACCCATACAAGTGCTCTCCGAGACCCGGAAAACAGACGCCGGAAGAACACCTCCGCGCCTGGCCCGCGCCGCGCTTTACGGTACGATGCTTCGGCAGTGTCGCGCGGCGGCAGCCGGGCGGGCCAATAGCTGGGCGCGCCCGTCGGAGAGGGTCGTAAGGCGCGGACGGAGCGGCACGTGTGTGTGGAGTGGCGGTCGGCGGTAAGCGGTGGGTGTCGCGGGGCGGCGGCGGGGGCCGGACGGGGTCCCGGGAAGCAATTAGCTCGCGGTCCCCCGATGCTGTCGGCAGGTTGTGTTCTTCCAGGCACTATCACTGGGCCTGTTCTCTGGATCCTGCAAGATCCACAGAACCACGGAGCCGTGGCCGCCTGCGCCTGGTCAACCAGTCTTGCCTTCCTGAGCGTCCGTGCTGACCTACCTGTGAGCGACTCTGCTCACTTATGGACGGGCAGCTGTCACTGAGACAAATTTAACTCCGGTCAAGTGTGTTACCCGGTGTTCGGGGACGTGCATGCTCCTTTCTCACGTCGTTAGCAAGTGAGCCACAGCGGCCCAGTAATCCTGTCTCTTGCTCTGTTTGCAGTGTTGCCACAATGGAAACCAAGGGTAAAAAGAGTTTTGCGGGGAAAAGTGGAAAAGCACCGCGTGGAAAAGTGCCACATGGGAAACGGAAATTTAAAAAAGATAATGGTAAGAAGGCAGAGTCTTTCTAATAGAAGACCTGAGTGGTTATTGTTTTGCACAGACATTTAAACATGTTTTTCATCTTTGTTACTTTAGGCTGTGAAGCAATTAGCTTGGCAGGTGAATGGAAAGACAAGGGTGTTGTCTATGTGGCCTTTAACGAAGCCTTTGACGGTGCCTCCCACAAAATTTTCACAGAGGTGGTGATGAATTATGGGCTGGACAAGGCCATACAGTGAGGTAGATTGAAAACTGTCTGAGTGACTGAACCTAGACCACAGTCATTAATGGCATAAAATCTAGTTAGAAACTGGTAACTAGCACTGAACCCCAGGAGTCAGTACTGGGGCCAGTCTTATTTGACAGCTTCGTTGATATTCAGGGTGATGGGGCAGTGTACCATCAGCAGTTTTCCCAGTGACATGGAACTGGAAGGAGTGGCCATTGCAACAGAGAGTAATGCTGCCCTCCGAAGGGACCTGGACAGGCTATGGAAATGGGCTAACAAGCACCTCATGAAGTTGAACTAAGCGAAGTGCAGAGTCTTGCTGTGGTGCACCAGTGCATGTGGGGGGAAAGCAGCTTTGCAAAAAACGGACTGGGCCTCTTGGTGATCACAAAGTTGAATGTGAGCCAGCAACATGTCCTTACTGCAAATGATATGCTGGGCTGCATTAGGATGACTGCTGCCAACGTGCTGAGGGAGGTAATCCGTAGGGTCTTCTCCGCAATGATGAGGCCCCACCTGGAGTGCTCTGTCTGGCTCTGGGCTCCCCATTACAAGAAAGCCATAGACATACTGGAGAGAGCCCAGCAAAGGGCCATGAACTTAAGGGACTGGAGCATCTCTGCTGAAGGAAGATTGAGAGAACTGGGATGGTTTACTCGTGTAGAAGAGAAAGCTAAGGGAACTTGACAATATGTACAAATACCTGAATGGTTCAAAGGCAGAGCTGGGATCTTTCCAGTGGGCATCCAGTGACAGGAGCAGAGGAAGTGGGCACAGTCTGAAACACAGGAGGTGACATATGATCATCAGGAAAGACTTCTTTACTGTGAAGTTACATGAGCTCTGGCACAGGTTGCCCAGGGATGTGGTGAAGTCTGCCACCTTAAACATAGAAGCCATCCAGGTAAGGGCCTGGGTAACAAAGTTTGGATGGTTCTGTGAGCAGATGATGTCCAGAGGTTTTTTCCACCCTTTGTCATTCTATGATTGTATCTTGCATATGAAAATATACTGACTGATTGGATAACCTGGAAAAGGCAAAGCTGAAATGCTTTAGATTGCACTGCAATCCCTTTGGCTCTCTTTGTTTGTTATGACATACTCTTTTATGAAAAATTTGATAACTTTTTTTTTTTTTTATTCCAGGCTTTGCTTTCGTGCATTAAGAGAAAGTTTATTTGAGAGTTGAAGCTAGGGTGTATGAAGTACTGTGAGTTAGGATTGAGAAGATACCCTCTGGTGTTTCTTCTGCTTAGAACAGATGATGTTGAAAGAGCTCTGATACTGTAAATTATGAAGGGATGGTTTGGGGATTGATTGCTTTGGCATCAGAGGCGATGAAATCCTTAATGTAAGGTAATATTACTTATACCTGGGCTGTTGCACTGCTGCCTGGGAAATAATGGCTGGGCAAAGCTTCCCTAGAGAAAAGTGGGACATCTAGGGACTGTGATGAAAACACCAGCTCTGAGAAACGTGTAAGGATGAATGCAGTTGTTACTGCAAAATACTTAATTGTGCATTTTTTTACATTGAAGCAACAATAGCTCTAGGATAACATTTTAATTTCTGTCTTATTGGTTAATAGATTTGGGTCCACCAAAGAAACTTACTAAGAAGGGAGATGAGGAAGGAAAGCCTAAATCTGTTACCAGAAAATTTGTGAAAGGACAGTTGAAATCTGGAAAAGGTAGCGTCCAACAATTCAGGAATAAACAGCAATCAGAAAAGCCCACAAAGAAGAGGAAGCTCCAGGATAGTGAAGAGAAAGGTGAGCAGATAGATTTTTAAGCCTGGATATCAGTGGAAATGAAATTTCTAGGTCTTCCTTTTGGTATCAGCTTTCAAAACAGGCTGAATGACTCCAAATTTACTTCATTTTTAATCTCTGCTGTAGAAAAATTTACTTCATCCGCCTAAGCTTGAGGCCAAAATCATAAGAATCAACAGGTACTAATTTTATTGGAAGGCAAAAGTAATGATGCAGTTGCAAATTTAAATAAATGGTATGCTATTATAAAACTGTACTTATTTTGATGACGGTATTAAGTGGCTAGCTTGAAATTGCCTGTTTCACACAAGCGTGGAAAGCAGTTTTTCATAGAAGACCATAACAGAAATTTAATCCTCTGTTAGAAAAATACTGCCTATAATATTTGGAATAAAGAAGTTGGTTAAATAAAATTGATTATCCATTGTATTTTTTTTCCCCCTGTGATTCAAACTATCTAGTCACCTCTTTTTTTAATTAAAAAAAAAATGGTGTTACTATTGCTTTTTCCACTTCAGAGTTTATTTTGTGTTTTTATAGAGAGGCTAAATAAATGTCTGGTTTTATTACTGTTTAGATTTCTTAACTGTTTCTGGTACATGAGAACTTCATCTGCATGAGCTGTGAAGTGAAGCTCTACTGGAATAGTTAAACAGCACTGTGAAAAGAGACGTGGAATCTTAAGGGATTCTAAAGTTCTTGCAGGAAAACATTAGCTGTTTGCAGAACAGTAGAAAGTGTTGAGTATTGTTGCTGTAGTGGCACGTGTTCAGAGTGCACTAGGTGTCTGGAGACTTAGTAGCAACAGCATGTTCATATGAGCTACTTTAAAAAAACCCTGAATAAAACGCAACCACAAACCTACCTCTAAATGTTGTCTAATAGAATAGCTGAAAGCTGCTGTCTGTGGCTCAGTGGTGCTGCTCTCACATCAGTGTTACTGGCTTTGTCACCACTACTGTAGGAGAGCAATAGAAAAAGTGGCTAATATGCTTTGTAAAAAGAGAGCTTTGGGTTTGGATGGTTAAGACAGTTCAGCGCATGCTGTTAAATACCTGAAAGTGGTGCATTAAGGTCTAAAACTTTTAAGCCTGGGTGTTTAGTGTTCTGTATGGAAGTAATAGTTAGCATGAGTTACTGTGAAACCATGGAATAGAAGATGTAAAATCAAACACTTGAAGGTTTTTCTGTAACTCATTTGTAACACTTTACAGAAGGTTAGCTTAATAGTTTGTTGTGTGGCAGCATATAGATGTTGCGTAGTGAAATCCAAAAGCAATTTAACTGAATAAAATTATTAAGCACTTTAAAAGGCCTTATTTTTTTTCCTTTCTCAGAGATTTCAGATAAGTATCTTTGAGTTAGGGCTCTTCTGAGAAAGTGAAAAATTGTGCATGAATACAGGATGAAATAAAAAGGCAGAATTACCTAAGGCAGTCATAGGCTTCTAGGTGCATCTTGAGTCAATTTTCAGGCTTTTAAGAGGTTTGCAATGTGTCCCTTGATGGAGATTTGAGGAAAAATGTTGTTTGCCTTACAGCGTTCCACAAATGGAGTTTGCTCATTTCACATACTTACTAAGCATTTATGCTTTTCTATTATCTAGCTGGGTAACTGCAGGCAAAGCTCTTGAATTGTGAGCAATTCAAGTCATAGAGCTGCTACAGTTTATACTGATGAAGAATTTTTTTGCTCTTCTTTTATTTGCTATGGAAAATACATTTGTATTTGTTTTCAGGGTCAGATTCTAAGAAGCCAAAATGGAGTGACTTCAAAAAAAAAAGGAAGGAGTTAAAGCAAACCAGGCAACTTCATGATAAAAGTAATTATGATCTAATTGCAAAATCAAAGCAAATATGGGAAAGTGTAAGAAGGTAATAGTGATTTTTATTTTTCTTTTTGTTCAGTAGGATATACTCATAAATTAATTACACAAAACCTGTTTTTCTCCTCTTATATGAAACTGTACTTCCACTGTGAAGCTGCATGTGTGAATGATGTTAACATGCAGTTCTATTGATGACTCAGTCAGAGAGTGTTGACCCAGGGTGCTAGAAATGTCTGGATTGAACTCACTTTGGGGCAAAATTTGTGATGAAGTGCTTGAAGAGTTGTCTTATTTTTTGTATCCTGAAGGACAGAATGTGTACTGATTGATTCTGATCTTGTGGTGGGATGACTTGCATGAGTTTTTTGGGGAGATTTGTATGCCTTTTTAAGGAAGGTGTAATTCTAGAACTGATGCCCCACATCAGAAGGAGCAATTAATTTTACTTGTTCTTAAGTGTCTGTGCTTTGCAGGTTTGGCTGTAAGATGCTTACAAATATCTGAATCTGTAAGCAGCCCAGACTGCGGATTTGAGTTCCTGTTCTTTATATTGTTACTCAGAAAAGAATAATTTTTGAAGTGTGAAAATCTGCTTTGCTTTCTAGGAACTGAAGCTAGTTCATTACATACATCACAGGTTTAACAAATGATCATGTAAATTTGGATTAGCAGGAGCTAACTTTATTTTGTACTGTCTTGCTTCTTAATTTGTAGATGAAAGTAAATCATAGTACCAGTAAAATTAAAGCTGCTTCCTCAATTAAGGTTGGTTTACTTTTTTGCTTGTAGGAAGAAATGTGATAAGGAGAAGCGAGAAAAGCTAATGAGTGAACTACAGAAGCTTCTTCATGGGAAAATTAAAAGTGTAAGAAACCCCAATGCAATAGTGCACAAATTCACAAAAGCTTCTTTAAGTAATGGTGAAATACAAATTAAGTTTTAACCTCTTCTTTGAAATGCTACAGGGATTTTTTTTCAACATGAGTGAAAAATACAAAAAACAAAATTGAAAAGCTGTATTTGGTAGCTGGATTTCAGGATAGTAGCCCTGGGATGCTTTGTCTGCCAGCTGGCTACTATAAAGCTGTCTGTTTTGCCAAGCAGCTTTAGTTCAGTGAGAGTCTGTATTATCT
Organism: Ramphastos sulfuratus; assembly: GCA_013399055.1. NCBI lineage: Eukaryota > Metazoa > Chordata > Aves > Piciformes > Ramphastidae > Ramphastos > Ramphastos sulfuratus. The sequence continues at coordinate 57,325 of WBNM01013491.1, read as the reverse complement.
GAAGTTCAAAACCAGCCACTTGAGTTTTGATTGATTAAATTGTTGCTTTGCAGTTTTCTTTTGGGAAGCTAATGTCTTGATACTTAACTCTACTAAATATTTTAGTTCTTGCAATGTATACATTTCCAATTAAATAATGTTGAATTTTAAAGTGATTCATGGTATTCCTTGCTGAAGTGGAGCTATGTCATCATGCCGACTCTGAAAGACAAATCGTGGTTCTTCTTCAGTATAAAACCTTGATGTGTGCCCTTAATTGTCAACAGCTGCAAGTATTGTCTGTATTTTATTCCACAGAGTACTTCTAAGGCAGTAAAAAGCCCTGAAATTTAGTTTGTTACAAGCGAGTAGCTACTTTTGTAATTCCCATTACTTGCTACAATGTGGCATAAAACTTGGGGTGAGCAAGTCTATTAAACTAAATTTGGTGCATAACAGCATTTGAATGGCCTAGAATAATGAAATATCTCTCTTCTGTAGCTTGCATTTGCACATGATTCAACTCGAGTGATCCAGTGCTTCATTCAGTATGGTAATGACAAGCAAAGGCAAGAGACATTTGAGGAGCTGAAAGGTACTTTGTTACCATTTGCATTTTACATGCATTTATTTATACTTCTGTGTTGTTGTTAGGACACATGAAAACAAAACCACATTGTTTTCTTTTGCATTTTTAAACTTTCTGACAAACTAATAATGTGTCATTGTTAGTGAGCTCTTGAAACTTTATTTATTTTGCAGTGTTAATGCAGTAAAAAATTAAAACTACTAAATGTTTTTCCCTCCTAGATAGTCTAATAGAGCTGAGCAAGTCAAAATATTCCAGAAATATTGTGAAGAAGTTTCTCATGTATGGGTGAGTATGAAGCGAATTTGCATATCTGTGTTGCATTCTTTCCAGTGTGTATGCCACTCTTAATCTGTAGTGCATCAATCATAAATTAAACAAATATGTCTCTAGAAACAGCTTTATAGTAGCAGTGAGACAGGAGAATGTCTGGTACTGCTAACAGCAGTTTTCCTTTCTTTCCTACAGCTTTAGCTAAAGCTGTAGACATTGAGGAAAACCTAGGCCAATAAAAGCTCAAGTACATGTTGAGAGTCAATTTCTGCCCTACAAAAATACCTGGCTTTTAAAAATTTTCACTGCTTGCTGTTTCAGGGAAGCGTCCTTTATTCCATAGAATTTAACCACTGGTTTATTTTCTTTCCCTCGAAGTTCTTTATGATTCCTCCAAGAGTTCTGCCCTTCTGGACATATTTTGGTAAATGTTGTAAGGCTGATCTAGGTGCATATGTTTCCTGGTTCCTATGCTAAAACTTGCCACCTGAATGTCCTTCAAAAATAAAACATTTTGTCCCTAAAGTTTTAATTCTTGCTATCTTTCTTTGTGAAACAGGACAAAAGCTCAAGTTGCAGAAATAATAAAAAGTTTTAAAGGCCATGTGAAGAAAATGCTCCGTCATGCTGAAGCATCTGCTGTGGTGGAATATGCATATAATGACAAAGCCATTCTGGAGCAGAGGAATATGCTGACAGAAGAACTATATGGGAACACTTTTCAGGTTTACAAGGTGATATTTCAATACTTTTCTACCCTAAAGTGTTTTAGCATTTAGCATTTAAGATACTGTGTTAGTAATACCTTACCTATCCTACCTACTATTTCTTTTAATTAAATTTCTTTTTGTCAGCTGTACAAATGTAGTCTAGTTCAGCACGTTTAAATGTTATGTTTATGTGCACATTTCGTTTGCTGCGTCTTTTTCAGTTCGAACTATGTCAAATGTATTAATAAATGAGCTTGCTCTGCTCATGAAAGACAGCCTGATATTGTAGACCTGTGGGTATCGTAGTGTTGTAGTGTCTAGCCTGAAGTGAGTATCCTTGCTGAGGTAAGATTTAGGCCTCGTTCCCTGCTAACGCTATACATGGCTTTTGTGTCAGAACTGGGTTATGTCTTGTGAGAGAGGAGTGTGAGCAGAGTGTGCCTGTGTCTATACAGTGTGCCATTTTGGCTTAGAGTTTTGCTTTGTTTTCTTTTCCCATGGATACTCTAGACTTGAGGCCAAACCATCTTGAAACCATTTAGATGCAGATCCACACAAGGCAGTAAGGTTATTTTTAAAAGTAAAAAATTATTTCGACTTCTGAAATAAATTGTGGAGTGAAGTCTCTGAAATAAAGTGGGGTGTTAGCTTCCATCATTCTAGCATTCTTGGCATGAATGCTTCAAGTAGTCTTACATTACAGTGCAGACCTGAGATTCAGTGGTGTGGTAGGTTTACGTGAAATTATGATGTAATCCTTAATGACATGTGGCATTCTGTNGTTAAAAATACATTTCTTGTCATCTTCTATCTAGTCAGACTCCTAAAACCAGACTCTTCTCCAAGTGTAACCAATGTCGTGGTTTAGACGAGATACTAGGAAATATGTATTTAAGGTTTACGATGTATAGATGTATATATATTCCTCCTTTCTGCTATTCTTGAACTAGAATTTTCTGGGTCTTGACTAATTTCCCAGTTCATCACTTAAGGCTCTGTTGCCCTCTGACATATATATACTGTCATGCAGGGTTTGTGCTTAGCTGAGGAGTGCCTTAATTTTGTGTGCTTTACCTTGTATCTGACAGTGTCGTGAAGAGCTGGCTATAATTGGCAAGAAGTGGTTCAGACCATAGAAGCAGCTCTTTTTTTATTGCTAATGATGACTATTCAGTGGCTGTTTCCAACATACAAAAAAAGCTTATCTACTTTGTATAAAAAGCTTATCTGCTTTGCATAAAATGTAGAAACTTAACGATTGCAATTTTCGGTGCACTCCGATGCTTACTGGGAACAGATTCTAACCTCTGATTGTGCATTCATTTCAGACACCAGTTGTTCCAACACTGGATAAAGTGTTAGAAGCTCAGCCTGAAAAGAGAGAAGCCATCCTGGATGAAATGAAACAGATTCTAACACCAATGGCACAAAAGTAAGGACAAAAATTCATTTAAGGTGTGACAGTGTAGCATGTACAGGCTTGTTTATGGCATGCAAACAGGCAGTGGTATTGATACTCTTTTATGCTGTAACTTTGAGTAACTGGTTTTATCCAGAGTACCATAACGAATGTCTTACCTTAATTTTGAATTCCCCTTTTTGAACTCCTGTTCCCTGAACTAAAGTGTCCCCTGCCCAGTCAAACAGTCAGTAGAAATCCCATGGTGTGGTGTGCTTCTGTAGGGCATTCCTGGATAAGCTTCTCCAGTGGTCTTCATGAGAAAATACTTTGCTAGGTTCCAGAATGTGTATAGTTTTGTAGAGTCTTCCACGTATTGTAGATGCTGAACATCTAACCAAGCATGTCCATGTGTTTTCTGCATGGTGCACTGCATAGCTTTTTAAAATACAAATGAAGTGTTGCTATCTTTTGTTAAAATCATTGCTTGTTTGTGCTTGTTTTCCTCTTCTCAAACACAGAGAAGCTGTGATAAAGCATTCACTGGTACATAAAGGATTTTTGGACTTCTTCGCTTATGCTCTTCCAAAACAAAGATCTGTAAGTATGTTTTGGTTGGTTTTGTCTGCTTAAGCCTTTCAGTGGAATGTTTTTACTTGTGTTGTGAAGGTGTTAAGACCAAAGTGAACATATTTATAAAGTTTTATATATCTGATGATTCCAGATAGGTGACCGGGGAGTAGTGTTGTATGGAGATTCACAGTCAACGGTGAACTTTCACTCTCACAGTGTTAGTGATAGTGTAATTTTAAAAAATTACCTGATGGAATGACTATGATGTTTTCTTTCTCCATGAGAATGGCCTTTTTAAGTAGCTGGAGAATAATTAAAGCCAGGGGCATTGCTTCTTACTGTTTAGTTTTCTGGTGTATAGTTTCTCTAGCTATTGTTAAAAAATAAAATCAGATTGGGCTGATTCTATAAGCAGTCAAAACATCATCTTCTCCCTTCTCTTGAACTGAATATATGGCTTGCGTGACTGTCTTTATATTCAATTCCAGTTTTAAGCTTACTTTAGCCATTTTTGGAAAAACTAGGCCTAAGTCTGTCCATATGATGTGACATTGTATTAGGTGGTATCCTACCTGATGACTTCACCTCAAGTCCTCAGGCTATCCTCATCAGCCTTGCCCTGATTCTACAGTTCAGGAATATCTCACTCAGGCCAGGTGGATTCATCTAGGCTTGCTGTTTCTTAGCTACTTCTGATGGACTGGATTCCAGAACTCTTCTTTTATATTGTCAACAAAATGAAGGCTAGGGGTAGTAAGGTGGCCTATTCATGGACTATTCTGAGTCCAGATCTTACCTAATTAATCATTTCTGTTCAGAGATTCATGTAGTGCTTTGTCAGAGAATTCTTCTGGGTTTAGTCTCATTTGAAGCATGTGAGTTACAGCATATCTCTTCCTCCTTGATAGGCTTTTTGAGCAGATTTGATGGTATGTGGATATTTTCTTTGGGGTTTGGAGACTGCTTTTCTAGGTCAGTTCCTGCCTGTGCATGTGGCTAGCGTCTCCACATTATGAGTGAGCAGTTTGTAAATGAATGGTAAAATGCTTGGAGGCCTTGGCTAGAGAATGAGAAGAAGCTAGGGATAGAAAAGGAGATAGGTAGGAACTTCATGTCAAAGAAATCAATCAGATAACAGAAGTAGTGTCTAGTAACACAGAAGATTGGGGTTTTTTTGTGGTGTTTGTTTGTTTGTGTTTCCATTTTTGCTGATGTTATTTGACAGGTGGTTTCAGAACCTTATATGATGTGAAGACTAACTTTCAGCTGAACCTTGTCGTACCTGATTTTTAACATTACCCGGGTTTAGCTGACTTTTTCTTACTTTCTGGCACATATCCTGCATGTATGAATAAATTTCATCACCTTCAAAGATTTTCTACCTAAATGAAAAATGGTATCTTTTTTTTTTCTCTAATTTCTATCTCAGTTCTGAGCACCCTTCCTTGAATTTTGTGTGATAGGACAACTGACAAGCTTCGATATAGTTCTGGTTTCATAGGAGGAATGTTGTGAGCAGTCTAGTTTTGATGGGAGAAAGCTTATGATGTTTACAGTCTTTTTGATTTCTTTTGACGTTGTTTCATTGCCTTGACCTGCAAGAGACTGGTTGTGTAGAGCCAGTGATGTTCCATGTAGTGTTGTGGGCAGACAAAAAATTCTTTTGTGCCCTCACCTACCCACTGTGAGATTTCTCAGTCCTTTTCCTTCACTCTTTTCTTCACACATCTTTTCTTCCCCAGGAAATGATAGAAGCTATCAGAGAGGCTGTCATCTACCTGGCACACACTCATGATGGAGCCCGAGTAGCAATGCATTGCCTGTGGCATGGTACTCCAAAGGTATGGTTTGATTTCTGTCTACATAGTCCTCTCTGATAATAGTCTAGTCTGAGACTCTGAGCATGATTGCTCACATGGGTCCTTCTTCTTGTGCTTGTTTTGATGGAGTTAAGTGTTTGGGAACAAGGTTAAAAAATGGCCCCACTTTTCCTTCTGTAGTTTCTTATGAATGAGATGCTTTCATTAGAAGTTCTGTAGTGAAAGCATCTCCTTTTATTTTTGGCAGAGTTCTTGGGGATGACACATAAATCTTTTCCATTTTAAGATAATTGGCTGTTCATTCATCCTGTAGATTTCATAATGAAGGTGAAATTGGCAGTAGCAAGAAGACACTTAAGAAGTCATAAAGCAGTGTGATGTTTGGCTTTGAAATGTCAAAATACAGAAAATGTTATAGGAACTGTGGCTTAGTTTCTTCTGCTATTATAATATCCTGAAATACTTCATCTGCTACTTATGCTGTCATCTCTTGGAAACATTGTGATGCACCCTGTCTTTTTTGTATGAAAAAAAAAGTCAACTTATGAAAACAGTATGTTTGAAGAGTATTCTTCTGTAAGGAAAAAAATATAGGTGGAATATCAGATGGTTTTTTTGTGGTTGGTTATTGCTGGGTTTTTGTTGGGTTTTGGTTTGTTTGTTTTTGGTTTTTTTTCATTGTTCTTTTTGATGTCTCACATTGATGGGCTGGACTTGTAAACATGGCAGAACCTCCTTGGGACTGAGTCTTTCATGGTTCAGGTTAAACTCTTCACACTGTTTGTAGGCGTTGGCTAACAGTACAAATGTAAACAGACTTTGGTAAATAGCTTTTGCTTTAGGAAGTAAATGGAAAGTTGTCTTTCTGAAGGTGTAAATAATTACTCAGCTATTCAGAATTGCTGGCATTATAGACTCATTTGAGGTTCTTGGTTCCTTCTGGATAGGACAGAAAAGTCATTGTGAAAACTATGAAGACATACATTGAAAAAATAGCAACGGTGAGTTTTCGCTAACCATTTATTTTATAGTCTCTGAAACTAGTTATGTGATAGAGGCTTATTTAAATGTTCTTTGGTAATTAAAATACATTAAACTTCATGAAGATTTAAAGACTTACTAAGAAGCTTTGTCATGCACTCAACCCTAACCCTAGTACTATTCTTCGTTAAAAAAGATGAGTTTGTTATGTCCGGTGTGTTGGGTTTTGTGTGTTTTTTGTTTTTTTCTCAAATTTTATGATGCATTTTCATAAGGTTTGTTGGTTAGTTCTCCTTAGTTGAGCGCGAGATAATATGTATATGAAAGAGGAACAAAAATTAAGATGTATTTGGAATGTCAGTGGAAAGGCCATTTGAATGGGCTCTTTTCTATAAGATGCTCAATATTTTTGTTCTAAATTCATAGAATCATAGAATGGTAAGGTTGGAAGGGACCTCAAGGATCATCTAGTTCCAACCCCCATAGGCAGGGACACCTCCCACTAGTACAAGTCACTCAAGGCCTCGTTCAGCCTGGCCTTGAACACCTCCAGGGAGGGAGCAGCCACAACCTCCCTGGGCAACCTGTTCCAGTGCCTCACCACCCTCACTGGAAAGAACTTCCTCCTAACATCTAGTCTAAATCTCCCCTCTGCCAGTTTAAACCCGTTGCCCCTTGCTCTGTCATTGCAAGACCTTGTAAATAGTCCCTCCCCAGCCTTCCTGTAGGCCCCCTTCAGATACTGGAAGGCAACTGTAAGGTGTCCTCCAAGCCTTAAATTAGGAAGCTTCAAAATTAATTAGTGATGATGTGACATACAATGGAGAGAATTTTTTTTTTTTTTTTCCTGAATAACATAGAACTCTAGATACATTTAGATTTGGAAAGACTTCTAAGGTCATGGAGTCCAGCTGGTAACATGTACTTAAGCACCACATGTACGAATCATTTAAATGTCTCCAGGGATGGTGACACAATCATCCTATTCCCTGAACAGCCCGTTCCAATGTTTGACAACTCTTTGTCAAAGAAATTTTTCATACCAAGCTATCTGAGCCTCCCCTGGTGCGACTTGAGTCTGTTTCCTCTTACCTTATCACTTGTTACTTGGGAGAAGAGACTGATACCCAGCTCAGCATCCCTAATACTGTGATAATTGCAGTGCAATTTTGTAGTGCTGGGCAAAACTGCAGCTGTGAAGTCAAGCTTTTTAATAATCTTCACTTCCTCTTTGTTGTATTCTGTTTACTAATAGTTACAGTGATCTCAGTCAGTGGTTTTCAGACTGTTTTGATCACACAATCCTGAGCATGCCTACCCAAGATACATATATTTATGTATAAATGAGGCACTACTGCACTAGTATGTATTATAAAATACACACAGAAATAGAAATGTAAGAAGGATGAGATAAATAGTGGTTATTTCTATGTATTTATTAATGGCACCAAAATTTCTTCCTGCACCACAATGAATTGTCTTTGGAGGCCACCAGCCTAACTGATGTTTCTCTTCATTATTTTCTATTATCAGAATAAATGAGTAGTTACATTTCATAGAATGCATATTCTGTAGAAATACGAGATGATAAATAATAGCTAAAACAACATTGATGCACTGAAAGCTTGGCTTCATTTCGACACAGAATCTCAAATGACCTTAACTGGCTTGTGTGCTTTTGGGTGTGCTAGAGGCTTGCTCCCCAACAATGCAGTGGAGACTGTATGGCTCCTTGCAGAGATGTGATCTCCAAAAATGTGAGATGTGATTTATCTCAGTTTTAAGCAAATCTGTATGTAATGTTCCTGCAAGGCAAATCCTGTGATTTCAAATGATGGTTATATAATAGCATTAGGTTAATAACTTGGATGTGATAAAGCAGTATATCAATTTACAATGGCAGATCAACTTAATCTAGTTCTATTTTAACCACATGCTTCTCTTAACAAGCCTTACTTTCAGAGAGAGATAACAAATGTTAGGCTTCTCTCATTCTGTTACTGTAGACAGAATTGGTTGTGGTTCATGTTGTGGCATGTTTGAGTCAAACTGTCAGAAATGTTGATTCTAAGTCACTTCAAATATTCACAGAAGATGACTATAACTTTCTGATGTCTGATCTTTGCAGGGTGAATTTTCTCATCTGGTGTTGCTGGCAGCATTTGATTGCATCGATGACACTAAACTTGTGAAACAGTTAATTATATCAGTAAGTAATTGATTTTTTTTTTCCTAAAATAGTGTATTAAATAGTATGTGCGGGTTTTTTGAATTGTATAGGAGAATGAGAGGAGGAATCCATCTGGTTTGTCAAACTATTTAATTCCTCTCCACCTTTTCTGTTTAATTACATTTGTGAATCATGATTATTTTTCATAGAGGATCTCAGCACTCTACTGTGTTCTCTTCAGTTACTTAATTGAGATAATTCCTAAGGTAGATTCAGTGCTTGCTAAAACTTACCCTTTTTTTTCATGTTTATTCTGGGTAATGGATGACTCTTGAAAGTCATTGTCTTTGTCATAGACGTTTGAGCTCCGCCAGTATTTCAAGCAGTTAAATTGGAGGAACACTTCAGAATGAGGAAGTCATCCATTTTACTGTCAAACCTAAAATGTCATGAATATCCACATGTAGAATATCCTTATTGAACAAAATTACTATTCTAAAAATGGGTGTTTAGCATGCTTAGCTCTTTTCTTTTGCAGAAGTAGCATGTCAGAAGATGATACTTCAAGGCAAACTATAATAAACTTGAAGCAGGCTCAGACACAGTACACAATGATTTTAACAGAAGAAAAAGTACTTGCAGACTTTCGATTGGACACCAAAACCAGTAACTCACATTAATTCTCCAAACTTGATATTTTAATTTAAGACGCTCCTAATTAAATGTCAAGAAACAATCTGGATAAAATCCATGCAATATTTTTATCTTGCTTCAAAAACGGGTAAAGACAGATATCTGAAATACAAAGGCATTCTATCTCTTGCTTCACCTGCATGGAACTGGGAGAATGAACAGTAAGGAAGAACTTCTTGGCAAGTTCAACTAAATAAGGCCTGGCAGATAGAGCTGTCTTCGTAGACGATCACTGATGCATTCATGTACAATTTTACAAACATAGCTTCCCATAGGCTTTATTAGCACAGTTGCTGTGTTGGGCTTTAGCTGAGCTCCCAGGATATCATTTAATTCCTGAATCATTTCCATCATCTGAGATGAAAAATAATGGAAGTGTTTACTGTTTGGTCATCCTACTGCATCAATCTAGACAGAAGAGTAAAGGAAATAAGGAGGATTGGCCTTCACGCATACGGAATTGGTGGGTGTGGGTTTATATATCCACAGGAAGAGAGATATCATGTCCAGGAAAAGGAAGAAAATACCAGATAACATCAAAACACGACATCCTGATCTCCAAACTGGTGAAACATGGGTTTGATGGGTGGACCACTAGATGGATAAAGAACTGGCTTAATGGCCGCACCCAGAGTGGCTGTCAATGGCTTCACGTCCATTGAAGTGTACTCTGTAGAGGATGCAACCCTTAAAATGATACTGAAAGCAGTTAGACTTCTAAAATACCTTATACTGATTATTATTCTAATCATACTAAAATTTTAGCTTCAGAAGCGTAATGAAACAAAGGTCGGAGGGTGAGAAAAAGCAGTTTGTGGGTTGTCTTTTTGTTGTTGTTTGCTTGGGTTTTTTCATGGGATTTTTTTTGGGTTTTTTTGTTGTTTGGGATTTTTGTGTTTTGTTTTTTTTTTTAATTTGTTTTGGTTTTTTTTTTTTGTTTGTTTGTTTGTTAAAAACCTGATCACTTACATGAATTGGTAGAATGGCTGGAAATGTTCTAAGTTCTTTAAATCCTTTGAGGAAAGTCTTTTCTTCTTATCATCTCTGTTCCACCGAGTCTTATGGTGTGGTGCTTTAAATCTTCATATGTAATTGGAACTGTACATTGGGAGCTTGATGTGTAATAGGGTTTAGGCAGGTTTTAGTGGGAAATATCTCTGTTTCATGAGGACTCCCAGCAGGCATTGCTGGGGGAATGGTACCAACAAGAGACAGTATGCCTGTATTGTTTAGAGTTTCTACTGGTACTTTCTTACGGTTCTGGCACTGAAAGTGACTGAATTCTGTATTTAATCAGAATCACAGATTGGTGGGGGAAATACACTTTTGTAGGATTTAAAAGCAAAGGTGTCTCTTAACCTTTTGTGCAAAAGGACCGCATCATATGTTGATGTCAAAATGCAAATGGTGGGTTTGGTTTATTTGTACTTAGCTAAATATTTTCTCTGCCTGTTTTAAGTTCTGAAATACTTCAGCGCCTTTGTCATTCATTTGATTGAAAAATGAACTTTCTTCTGAATCTGAATGTATGTTACTTGCAGTAGTAAGTTTTTATTCAGTTACAGTGGTGCTTCAAAGCAATGTTCATCTCAGTCAAAACTCATTTGTACCTAGCTTTAAGGAAGACTTTGTCTTACCATTTCCTGTCAGCTTCTCACCACCTTTCTTCATTTTTCTTCTTGTCAAAGACAACCAACTAGTCCCCTATTTTTCTAGCTATTGCTGAGAGAACTTTCATGGTGGAAAAAGTAATTTTAAAGGTTGTGGCCTGCAAAATACATTGAAAGTATGCAGAGCTCTTTACCAGCCTTTGTTTGCTTTGATGATAATAAATTTTATATGTATATTAGAAGTTGCCAGGAATGGATTACCATAGTGCTGAAGAATATCTGGATGGTATTGAGGATTCTCCAGTGGTCCTTGGAACTTGCATAAAATGCACGTTGCTGTATGAAAGGGCATTTGTTAAGCAGCTGACAAGAGGTTTAGTACAGATGGAATGATAGAAGCAGCTATATCTGAATATAGCAGCATGCTTCTACAAGCAAGAAAGTCCCCTGCGTATTAATGCATTTCCTCCTCAGCTGAGTTAGTGCACAAGTGTATGAGATGCCCACTCTGTATAGAGTTTACAAAATGGTTGCTTCTAGTCAACAACTGGCTTCTAGGGAGTGCCCAGTCTTTTCTGTTAGTGCTCAGACAAACTACAGACAATACTCAGAGCAGAAGCCAGCTTTACTCTGTTACTGAAACTTATTTTTTTTCTTGGTGGATGTTCAATGATCAGTTTAAGATAGACTTTTCCTTCATGTAGACTTATGGCTGTCTAGACACTTAATGTGCACTCCCTTGAAAGTCAGCATTGTATGAGTGCTCTCAGGTGATCTGGTGGGTGATTCTTTGTATGCTCTGTGGAGGTTATAACTTGTACAGAGGTTATATTTGTACAGCATATGACATGCCAGAGTGTGTGTTGATCTTTGTACTTGCTTATGTCAGTGGAAGCAAATCCTGTCTGTAGTATTTTCTGATCAGTGACATTGATGCATGAGGTGAGCGTGTTTTAAACTTTTTTTTTAATTTCTCTGATGCCTACAGACTTTCATTCTGATTAGATATTTCAACCATAACTACACAAGCAGATATCAGTCTTATTCTTAGGATGTAGTTTCCCTTTCCTAAGGTTTGCATTTGAAGGGTAATCAGTAATTACTGATGGCTCAGAACTATTTTATTGATACTTTGTTGCTGTTTGTTTACTTTTACAGGAATTAAATGCTTCTTTGCCCAATATAATAAACAACAAATATGGAAAGAAAGTCTTACTGTACTTGCTAAGTCCTAGAGATTCTGCACATTTTGTTCCAGAGATCATCGCGCTTCTGCAGCAGGGAGATGGAAATGCCCATAGGTAACTCAGATATGAAAGTCAGACTGTTTTGTCTGGAAGTCCAGAAGAGTTTCTGCAACTTCCTATTACCAGTAATTTAATTTCAGCTTTTTTTTTTTTTTTTTTCTCATTATATAAATATTTACACTGCTTAGATATAAATAGTACATACTTATTATTAGTTAGGTTAATCTGTACTCCTTAATTTTGCAGTTTTGGTTTAAAGTTCATGTATGATGGTGACCAACAATGTATTTGTCATCAAGTAGTTTCTCATTGTAAATGGCAAAAGTTGTGATGTGATCTTTCTTTGAACTTGTATATCAAATTTGGCATAGCAGAAAGGATGTAATATGCGTTATTGGTGTTTTGACTTACATAAAACTGTATCCAAATCTAATAACGGAAATTAAAACTGTTACTTTGAGTTAGTTCTCTGTTATTGCCAGTGGTACTTAGCAGCTTTTGAAGAAGGATCAATTTTAGATGATCGGTGAGCTGTTTAAGTAGTACATCTCAGAATGAATGAATGGAATGAACATAAAATAAACATAGGTTAAATTGTTGTTGTTTACTGGCAGTCAGCTGTAAGCACAATATGCTTTCTCTGATCTTCCAATGATTTATAACTGTCTCTAGTAGTGAATATGTTCTGAATTCCTTGTTGCTTGATATGGATGCAGAGTAAGTTTTCCACAGTAGTGTTCTGTCTCTTTCATCAGTAAGAAGAATACTGAACTTCGCCGCCGTGAGCTCCTGGAAGCCATTTCCCCAGCTTTGCTACAGTATTTGCAAGAACATACTCAAGAAGTAGTGACAGACAAAGCTGCTTTTGTCTTGGTTGCTGACATCTTAAGAACAGCTCTTGGTGACATCCAGCCTGCACTAGATGCAGTTGCTAATTTAGCAGCAGAAGGGCTGGTTCCAGGTGGTTGTGATGGGCAGGTATAGTAACAGAGGACAAGGTGCTGGGGTCTTGAAAAGTGTTTGCTTATTTTGTGTTACTAGAATGAAGTCTGCTCACTTTCCTTTACATCAGCTACCAACATACTGCCCTGGTAGCACTCAGATGTGATCTCTCTGTTCATAGTTATTACTGCAGCTGGAGTGATGAAGGCTTGAGCCAGCATTTCATATGAGTTGTAGAAAAAGATACTTCACAATCTCAAGTCTTCATAACTGCTCTAAACAGTTAGTGGGAAGGTAGCTGGTACAGTCTCTCTTCTAATGTTATCACTATGCAGTCAAATGGATCAGTGTGATACGGTGTCTGAGGGCAGAGTGGATAAAGCAAGCAAAAATATTTATGGATACACATGTAATTGCATTTTTAAACATAATCATTAAATAATTTTGATTTGGTTTGCTATTTTCCCCTTTCAGCTTCACATTGCAGAGCATCCAGCAGGCCATCTGGTTTTGAAATGGTTAATAGAGCAAGATGAAAAAATGAGAGAGTGTGGAAAAGAAGGTATGTTGGAAAATAAGCTTTATTTGACCAAACTATGTCTTCAGAATAATAAGTTATCTAGCTTAAAATAATATTACTGCATTTGTTTCTTTGAATAAACAATATATGAAAAATGTAACATATACTGTAATGTTGTTGCATCTTTTTGCTGTTGTGAGCTGTTCTATGAAGAGTCTGCCAAGGATACATTTGCTTTTTTTGGAAAGCAAGTACTGGTCTGCCTTTTTTTGTCAGTGGTTTACTGTGTATTTGGGACAGAGTTAATTTCTGTGCTTAAAATTCTCCTGAATTACACAGCAATCTAAAGGATAATAATAGTAAAAGTAAAGTCTTTCTAACATGCAGACCTATTTCTTTAGTGCTTTTGAGCGAAACGGTAATCTTTACTGTGTTCATCAGTGCTACTGAGTTAATGCTTTATAACTTGGTACAATAATTCATGCACAAAAATAGGACATCTTCGCTATTTTATATCCCACAAGGCAGAGATTGGGCACAGATGTTCTCATCTTAATTTAGCTTTTAAAATTTCTGTATTGCATAACTATAAAATCTTACTGTGTGAATCACCCTGTTCCAATAGAAATTACTTTTTCTTGTATGAAAGCCTCAAAAAATGAAAGTAGGTGTGGGTGACATAGTATAATCCAGAGGAACTTCGTTGTGGTTAGGTTTTTTTTCCTTTGTAGAATTATCAAATCTTGTTAAAACTGCTTTTTTTTTTACCTCTTCTGCCTCCATTTGGTTATCCACGATTTCCTATAAAATGAAGAGTTTTATTAAATGTTTCTGAAAGGAGGCTGGTTTGCTGCTTCTCATGAGGATGATTAAAAATGTTTAAAGGAAGAAGCTTTATATAAGTGTCTTTTAGGGATTAGCTTGAGATGGTGATAGTTATCTGGGTTTATTACTGCTAACATTGTGCAACTCCCATTTTAAATACAAGTTGTTTCATTGGGTTTCTTCATTTTGCTCTGAATTGTTGTGCCAGAACTACTGCTCAGAGTTTATGGATTTAGCTTTTAAAAAAGCAAACTGTTGTTATGTTGGGAACAAGTTGAATAAAAACTGGCTTGTTCTTCAGATGGAATTCTCATCTAAAATTACAGTAAAAATTAGCTTCAGTGCATGTTTGGAGTTTGAAGTTTGTTTGGGTTGGGCAAGTTTTGTGGGTGGCTTAATGATAAGTTTGCTCAGCGAACAAGTTGTAAAGCAGTTTTCCGAAAGTTCAGTTCTCCAGATTCAACTGGGGGTGAGGGGTCAAGCCTAGTTTCTTTTGCATGTGTCATTAGCATAATGAATCTGCAAATCAGCTGGGGCTTTCAAAACTACTACAGAAATAAAACTCTGTAGCATCAGTACAGGTGAAAATAAACTGAGGTTCCTAATCATTTCCATGCATCAATAAAGAATTTGCTTTGATGTTTTAGGTAACTTCATCTGTATTAATTGTGTTCCTTCAGTTGTAGAGTTAATTGTAGTTAGAATTACAAATGCAGCATTTTTCAGCAGAGGTATATATCTATATTGGTATATCACATAGGATTATCTCTTTGTGGTGGTGTCATTCTTACCAAGTTCTTTGTGTGAGGTGGATGCCTTCTTTCAGACAGGTGTGGCCTTTGCCATGTTTTGGAAAAAGAAACACTTTACCCCAGTAAACTGTCACACAGTGCTGCTGTTGTCTTACAAATGTAAAGCAATACTTGGAACTAGTCAAAAACCAGTGAAGGTATTTATTGCACCGAGCAGTCAGTTTCTCTGAGAGAGCAGCTCTTTGTAGGTACTCGGTGACTAAAACTATTTGGTTAAATCACAACTGCACAGAAGTTTAACAGGCTTCTCAGTATAAACATACCGTCTAATTCTTTTCTTCTTCCTATCCCACATTTAACAGTTTGCTTTGGAAGAA
This sequence comes from Ramphastos sulfuratus, assembly GCA_013399055.1. NCBI lineage: Eukaryota > Metazoa > Chordata > Aves > Piciformes > Ramphastidae > Ramphastos > Ramphastos sulfuratus. Next base: position 41,865 of record WBNM01013491.1, on the reverse strand, counting down.
CATTGGTGGAACGTGTTGGTATTGAGAACATGAAGACCTGGGCGGAAGTAAATCGAGGTGCCATTATTCTTTGTTGGTATGTAAGGCACATGGCCATTTCTAACAAGTGTTCAGCTAAGTGGACATCACTTGAAATTTCTACCAGGAAAATAACGTTTTTTTTCCTCAGTGCATACTGTCTTTCATGCCAATGAAAGTCTGCGATGAAACAGGGCAGTGGAAGAGTTCAGACCAGAGTTTCCAGAGTCTGGTCCTTGAACTTAGGCTTTTGCAGCATTAGGAGGCAGCTCAGTGTTTGAAAATCTTAAGAGTAAAAATCAATTTTATTTTAAAAATTGTATTAACCATATCTTGTTTTACAAGCACAGTTCACAAATAACTACATTAAAATAATTAACTCTGAAATACCTGTGACTGAAAGCAGCACACAAGAATCCAGATGTATTTGCAGGGATTTTGATAACTTACTGCTTTGTGTTGGCGTCTTAAATATGGAGCCTATGTATGTCTTATACAGAAGTAGAAAAGTTTTTGGAAAAGACCATACAAAAGAAAGACTTCTGATGAGTTAAGTGGCTTACAACTTGGAGGCAGTGACCCGTGCATCTAGTGAGATTAAAAAGATCCTGCAGGAACTGGACTAACTTTAACATTTTGTCTGATCAAACACATGCAGCTGTGTTACACTGTTTTCACTTTGAAGCTACCTGTCAGTGTCATGTCATAGAAACCCAAGTTTTTGCATTTACCCCAAAGTATATGGTCTGTGCTCTGGGACTGCTGGGTCAGCATTGCACTGCTGGCTCCTCTTAAAGACTTGTGCTGAGACACGATCAGCAAACAATTGAAACAGACAAAATTACCCTGCAAAATAAACCCCTTTTTTTTCTTCTTTTTTCCACTCCACTTCTCTCTCTCCTGAAGTTACTTGAGAGTCTTTGCTGTTTGCTTTTCATCTATGCTCTTTGTGTCTTTAGAATGAGCCTACTCTGACATTCATACTCTTTTGAATGGTGAATCAAAAGTTTTTTTCACTAATAAGACTTCTTCTAGTTAGTCTGAGTTTAATTCTAACTTTGTTCAGGCATTATCATTCAGAGCACTAGTGAGAAGACTAGATAGAAATGCAAAACCAGTTTACACAACATTGTAATAGTTGTATGGATCTGGCTGTGCAGATTATTCAGCTGCTAAAATGCTAACACTCCTTATTTGCCTCTAATAACAGGCCTGTAGAACTTAATGAATACATCTAATGCCTTTAAGTTATCCGATCCTGCACACAGATATTCTTTTAACATGGCATTGCTGGTTTATGTGCTAAGCTATTTTGATTTTTCAAATAAAGTTGCAAAATAAACGAGTGGAATTTTTTCCACGTAGAACACTGCAGTAGCTATTTGACTGGCACTGTGACAGCTGTCTCTTAATAGATTTTGAAAACTTAAGAATAAAAACCAGCAAAGTAGTAAAGGCTTGTTAGGAAAAGAAAGCACAGGAATGATGTCATTTGTGGAAAAGTCTGTGAGAAATGTCAGTCTTACCCTCTATGTGCTATTACCTGTGACAGTGTAAGGTGGGGCCTTGACATGTGTGCTTTGTTACCAAGGCAGGGAGGTCATCTCCCAGACTGGCAGTCAAACATTTTTTACCAGTACCGAAACTTGCCTAACCAGAAAAACCATGAGAGAGGAGTGTGTTTGTTTTCTGTGATTTTGGTTTCAGCTTTGTTTTTATTTTAGCTAAAGCTGAATGCTTTGTGGTTTGAACTTCTTTGGATGATTCTCTAGGTATGACACTTACTTGCTTAGGTACCTGCGAATGCATGAACATGAACAGCTACTCTTGTTCAATTTCATGTGATACCTGCTTAGCTCACCAACACATACTAGTTAATTTATTTGTTTAACTGCATTCAGCTGAGTGGTTACCTAAATCCTACAGCAATGATAAATTTAATTAGTCTGCTGTAGACAATAACTGAAATATTTTTTTAGAAAAATTTTCTGTTGAGTTTTCAAAAATCTTTTCATTTAAAAAACAATAGTCATATAATTCCTTTGTCATAATGGAGCTAAGATTCCTCAAGACCGAGCTTCTCCCTGAAGCTGTGATTAACTTTTTGTTGTTGATGAGTTTTGAAACACGTAGAATCATAGAATAGTCAGAGCTGGAAGGGATCTCAAGGATCATCTAGCTCAGAGCCCCCTAGGGGCCTTGAATCATCAGTGGGCACCAAGAATTTGAAAGCGGCTTTACTTGTATAGCTGTCAGCAGATGGAGTCCTGTTTTAGAAATACATAAAATGCAGTCCAGAGTAGCTTGATACTTACATGATCTTTTACCCTGGTGGTGACCCATGCGACTCTCTCTCTGTTAAGTGCCAATTTGTGCAGCACATCCTTTGTCAGAACTCTTGATTTTCTTGCATTTATCAGAAGTGTGTAACTCACAGGAAAGCTGCAAAAGTATCACCCTCACATGTGTTGAATTCCATTTTAAAGAAGGGCTCTTGATTAAATAGTACTGCTATACCTAAATGTGTTACGGAAATTGCTGCTAGAAGTTGTTACTCATAGTCAGAGAAGTGTGAGAATACAGTAGCTAAAAGTAGTGACGTTGTCAGATTGGGGCTGGTTAGACAAGGGATGGCTCTGGGAGCACTCAACAGTGTGCCCAGGACCGATGCAGGAAAATGAAGAACTGGGCTCTTCAGAGCACTCTGGGTCCAGAGGGAGAGAGGCAGTGGGCACAAGCTGAAGCGTGAGAATCTCAGTCTGAAGGCAAGGAGAAGCCTTTTCTACAGTGACGGCAGCCCAGTGGTGGGTCTGGGGACCAGGAAGGTTGGGCTGTCTCCCCCGTGGAAGGATTTCAAGCCTGGACTGAATGCAGCCCTGGCCTGACACAATGTTTGAACATGGCTTAAGTAGGATTCTCCAGTTCCTTCCGGTCTAAGTCATCCTATTTTGGTTGTGTTCTCACTTAGTGTTTCCTGCTTTCTGAAATCTTTACATCTTTTTCTGATAGGAAGCAATAGAACATGCACTGAACTACATTCTTCTTAAATGATTGCTTCCTTACATGGACAGTTTTTTTTCCCTGTAGCTTACATGCTGAACTTTGACTTATTTTTGACGTGGTTTTTTTTTTTTTTTCATGTTTCTTGCAGCCTTCTTCGGAGCACTGATCAGAAAGTGGCAAATACAGTCAAAAAAGGACTAAAAAAGATTGTCCCAAAGTTGAAACTGAATAAAAATGGAAAAGGAATAGAAGCATTACTGGAGAAATTGACGACTTAGTGTAAATGAGGCTTAAAACGCAATTTAAATCAATGCAAGCAACTTAGAGTTGTTAAAAGATTTTTTTGCACCATGTTTTTTGTGAGAAGCAGTATATACATTTATAAATTAAAAATTTCTAAAACAACTTGTCTGTTCTACTCATTCTGTTGTTAGCAGGTAATGGTCATTCTCAGAGACTGAATTCTCAAGACCTGCTCCATCACGTCCATGTCCTTCCTATATTGAGGGCTCCAGACCTGGATGCAGTACTCCAGGAGAGGTCTCACCAGAGCAGAGTTAAGTGTCAGAATCACCTCTCTGGATCTGCTGGCCGTGCATTTTTTGACGCAGCTCAGGATGTTATCTGCCTTCTGGGCTGCAAGCTCACACTGTCTGCTTATGCCCAGCTTCTCGTCCATCAGCACCTCCATGTCATTTCCCACAGAGCTGCTTTTTATCACCTCATCCCCCAGTGTGTAGTGATAGTGAGGATTGTTCTGGCCCAGGTGCAGAACCCTGTGCTTACTCTTGTTGAACCTCATGAGATTTACCTGGGCCTACTTCTCCAGCTTGTCCAGGTCTCTCTGGATGACATCCTATCCCTCTATCATATCAACAGCACCACTCAGGTGGTTGTTTTTTGGGCTCTGTGTGTGTGTATGTGGTCTTTGTAATATGAGAAGTATATATTTACTTCTGCATTACACCAAATAAGTGACCTATTGATTTCTACTGTACCCTCTTTTGATCTGGAATCTAGAATCAGGTCAATTCTCATAGTATGCAAAGAAAAAACCCCAAACTTCCCTGGCAATGCAGTCATTAAACAGCCAGCTGGTATTTAGTGCCATGCTGCTAGACTGATCCAAAGAGGACAAAGTTAATGAAGTCTCCAACTCTGAGACACTCAGTGTGGTTCAGCCTGCTAGGATGTGGCCTCATTTTGTTTGTAGGCAGTTAGCTGCTGTTCCTCCAGAGATACCTCTTCCTCAGCATAAACTACAATGCAACTGTGTGGAAGCTGCCAGTGGTTAAGTAAACTGGCTAAAGCTTACGTGTTTTACACACTTCAAGTCAGTCTCCTGAGTTACTGAGTTTATTGTCAGAGGCCATGATTATCCACAACTACCAGTGAAGTCTATTGGGAAGTGCAGTGCTCAGCACTCATGAAAATCGGATTACCTAGTTTGAGATGCAGAATTGCATGCTTAGAATGAATTAAAATACTCTTGTTCTCCAGGGAGCACCTGTATGTACTGGAATTGTTACGTACATTTTGTAGGTGTGTATGTATGTGGTTTATCCAAAGCAATGAAATACACAGTTTCATCTTATTAAGTAATCTCTTGCTTCTTAGTGGCCATATCTAGGGGAATTATTTTTTTTTTTTCAGTATTACAAAAATTACAAGATACATGAATAAATAGATTCTTTAAAAATCATTGTATTAATTGTAATTTATAGTTTACTTGAGTTGGCTTATGCAATACTTGGAACACTATAGTTAGGAGAAGTGTTTCTGATGTTCATAGTTTGTTTGCATCTGCTGATTTACTGATACTTTGCTGACTCTGCTTCCCTTTAATTCCACCTAAGCTTATGAGTAGTAGTAAATATCTAAAGGTTAATCCCAATTAGACCTGATTGGGATTGGCATTAAGTGTACATGCTTGTAAACACATCCTCTCAATTACTGAAGATGGGGCTCATTAGTTTCTGTAACAGGATTTTCTTTTGTGTCAATAAACCAGATCATTTTAATTAGCAACAGATAATGAACGAACTGTACTGTAGTGAACTTTTCTAAAGAAGTCTTGGTTAGTTCCAGAAAAAAACCAAGCTGTATGAATCATGCAACGGATTTGTGACCAAATAATAAGGAATAGAGTAAAACACTGTGTGTGTGTGTGTGTGAAATTTAATCTGATATGGCCCTTCTCAGTTTTCAGGCTTTTGAAGGGAATAAACTAATGCTTAGAATCTGGCCCAGTTGTATTTCCAATTGAGTGTTAAAGGAAGCAGTGAAAGTAAGCTATAGCTAAAGGTAGATGTTAACAAACTGAAGAACAAAAAACTCTGTAAGGTTTGCTTACATGAATATGATTTGCCTCTCTGATTATGTGCTTTAACTCCAGTTGTTTTAACTGAACATCTACATGCAGTTTATTTGCATTTTCGAGACTCCGTATATGATTTCTTTTAAATTATATGTAGTATTCGGAGCATCTGACTACTAATTTTCCCTACTTCAATTTAAGTATTGCCACTCTTGATTAAGTAGACCTCAGTTAAGGTTGTACTAAAGATACCACTATTTTCATATGAGAAACAGGGCATAAAATTTAAGGTATGTCTTTAATGTCAGTTGCAATCTAATTCTGAAATAGCTTAATGGAAGGAGAAGAAAAGTAACTGTGGGAGGTCTAATGACTCAGTGACTTAAGGAACTTCACATGCTGGATTCATGCTTTTTTTCACTGAAGAAGCTGATTGGATGCCGTGCCGTTTCCAGCCAAGTCTGACATGGGTCTCTGTATGGTTGTGAAGGCTGAAACATAAAAAATATTTGAAACACTGAAGCAAAAGTACTTTTTTTCAGTGTTTCTTTTATCTTTTGTTTGAAATGTACTTAGCAAAGTACAAGATTCTAAAGGTGCACAAGTTTGTGGGGCCCAGTGAGATCTATCCATGCGTCCTAAGGGAACTAGCAGATGAAGCTGCAAAACCACTTTCTGTCATATTTGGAAAGTCATGGGGATCTATTGACGTTCTCACTGGGTGGAAAAAGGGGAAACATAACTCCCATTTTAAGACAGGCAAAAAATACAACACTCGAGGAAGTACAGACCAGTCAGTCTCACCTCAGTGCCCATCAAGATAATGGAACAGGTCCTCCTGAAGGCTCTGCTAGGGCTTTTCTTCCCCATTCAAACCTACAGAGACAGAGGGAAGAATGGATTTGGAATGCCCTACAGCAGGTGGGCCCAGAGGAGGCCTCAGACAAAATCAAAGGGCTGGAGCACCTCTCCTGTGAGGACAGCCTGGAGTTTGATTCAGGCTGGAGAAGAGAAGACTCCAGAGAGACCGTGTAGAAGTCTTCTACCACCTGAAGAGTACCAACAGGAAAGCTGGAGAGGGACTATTTATAAGGGCATGTGGTGACAGGACAAGGGGCAATAGGACTAGAGCAGGTTGATTAGATAGTAAGAAGTTCTTTACTGTGAGGATGGTGAGACACTGGAACAGGTTGTCCAGAGAACTTGTGGATGGCTTATCCCTGGAGGTGTTTAAGACCAACCTGAATGAGGCCTTGAGCAACCTGTTCTAATTTGAGGTGTCCTGATTAGAACTAGATGATCTTTAAAGTCCCTCTCAATTCATGCCACTGTATGATTCCATCTACTTTAGATTATCCAAACTGTGCAAGTCATTGCCAGGATCTTAATATAGCTAGCAGGTTTGGAAATGAGTGTGCAGCAGGTTAAGTGTCTGTGGCTGTGCTACTGCCTCAGAAGAGAGACTATTCCAGGATTTATGGGTCTTTTGTTAAAGATGTCATCCAGAGATAAAATGACTGTCCTCTCTGTCATCCAAAGCCCAGACTTCCCTCTTCCACTTTGTGTAGCAGAAGCTGGTGGGGTGAGCTGACAATGTTTAGTCATTTTAAGTNTCTATGATTCTATGACTATCTAGGACAGAAAAGGTGACGATTATTTTATTTTTTGGTTCTCAGAAGACAGAGATTTCCTAGATAATATCTTGGTGCATGACAGTGATTTTCCATTACTTTGGAAATGGGTATACAGGATAGGTATTGCTGCAACTTAGTACCTTTTGGTTTAAGATATACAAGAACTGACTTTCCCCTTTGCTGCTGACAGCAGTATCGACCAAGAACAAGCAATGTTTTGCTTTTTCACTGACTCTCCACCACCTTACCTATTCTTCAAAAGCAGAAAATCTATGTAGTGACTGAGCTTGTTTCTGAATACAAAACCAAGGCCAAGTAAGGTCAGCAGAAAATGCAGAATGTTTGACATAGTTGTGGAGAAGTGGAGAATGTTTTGAGACAATATATACTTTGCAGACAGGCTATGAACCATAACCTGTGAGATTTTCTTTCTTACTCCTCCATTTCTTGTATAGTTGGGTTGTAGACTTGGGAGAATGGGCATAAGGTCATATCCACTTGGTAGCTGACTGTTTCTACCTAAGTGTACTCACTGATCCTATATTGTGTCTAAAAAAATCCTTAAAATGGTACTAAGAAAATATTATAAGTAGGTTGTTTTTTGTTTTGTTTTTTTCCATAAATCTTTAAAACAGATTTATGTAAATGTTCGTGGTATCAATCAAGATACATTTCCTTCAGACTTCTTGGAAGAGATCTGGAGTGTCCATTAGGCAGTTTGCATTTTTAAGTACAACATTGTTGTCAAAACACCTCCCTTTCGCCTCTTTAGTGTGCATGGCATTCCTCAGCTGCTTTGTGAAAACTCAGAAGTTCATCACTCTTGCAACATTTTTCCTGTATTTTATGCTTGGTGTTTCAAGCTCTCGTATTGAATTTCCCCCTTATGTGCTCCATTCCATAAGTGACGCTTTCACTGTTAAAAATACTGTTGTTGTTTAAAGCCTTTTGTTTTGTTTCTGTGTCTTGCTTTAAGTCCCTGGATTTTTAGGATATGCAACCTTTTACAAGACCTGTTAAAGCTTGATAGCCTTGTACTAACCATCTAATAGAGAGAAACAGGCATGCCTTGAAAATTGCTGCTGTTTAAGAAATATGAATCCTAGAGAGTTGGAATTACTCAGCTGGAGAGGGAGAAGGCTCCGAGGAGACCTTATTGTGGCCTTCCAGTATTTGAAAGGGGCCTACAGAAAGCTGGTGATGGACTTCTTAGGATGTCAGGTAGTGATAGGTCTAGGGGGAGTGGGGCAAAACTAGAAGCGGGTAGATTCAGACTGGATGTTAGGAAGAAGTTCTTCACCATGAGGATAGTGAAACACTGGAGCAGGTTGCCCAGGGAGGTGGTCGAAGCCCCATCCCTGGAGCTGTTTAACGTCAGGCTGGATGGGGCTCTGAGCAACCTGATCTATTGTGAGATGTCCCTGCCCGTAGCAGGGGGTTTGGAACTGGGTGATTTTTGAGCTTGCTTCTGGCCCTGACAGTTCTGTGATTCAGTCAATCTATTGTGCTGTGTTTGGCACCTTTTCTTCAATCCCTGCAACTGCAAATTTAAGCAATGTAAGCTTTCCTTGACCTAAATTTTTTTCTTTAAGTATATATGAAGGCCCTAATCCACTTCACTGCATGATCCAAAGTAGTAACACTTACAAGTTGTGCTAAGGGAAGGGACTGAGGAAAGAGAAAGCACCTAATAGCTGGAAAATTGGGAAAATGTGCCAGGTAACCTCAGTCTTAGTTAACAGCAGTAATTTTTAACATATGCCTAATTTACATATTTTTGTGATATTCTCTTGCAGTAGTCATGGATTTAAAGATTTATTGAGGACCATACTACTTGGAGTCATCCTCTTGTCATCTGCTGTCATGGTTTTAATTGTTGGAATTTTATGCTTTTTTGACCAGAATTCCTTACAAGTACACTTACACTTCACAAAATTGAAAAATGTTGCCCTGTCTTCCCCACAGCTGCTTCTGCCTGTCATTGCTGCAGCTGCCAGTCTGTGCTAACTGGAGTGTATCTACATGGATTACATCTTTCATTAGAACAGTGGGACAGTCATAGAAAGCATACATGAGGGAGCTGATGGTAGTGCTGGATATAAGGTCCTATAGGATCAAGTGCCAGAAGCACTGAGCCAAAAAGTCGTTGGGATTTTCTTGTTTCTATAACAGATGAAAGAAAGATACTTGGGCGCGAAAATAAATGCCATGGCTATCTGACCTTGAAGATGCACTGATTTATATGCATTCCTAATGAAACACTGTGGAAAAAGGTAAGAAGAGAATATTAGAATTGATTGCTGTATTGGATAACGTTTCTGCTCTCAATGAGTGGTTAGATGAAGAAGATCAAGTGCCACAACACCTGGTATTAAGTCATCTTCATGGCTTGATGATAGCACCAGTTTTCGCGGCAGTCAAAATCTTTCTTAGGGTTGCAATGCTTTCAGATGATGTTTTACAAATCGAGGGCCCCAGTTCCTCCACTTAAGCGTTTCTCTTCCATTTGTTTATTTTTTCCCCCTCTTCTTATCTGAAGCCTGTTTCAAATTTCAAGTCTTGACAGTGGGCAGTGAAGAGAGCAGGCAGTACCAATTTAAAGATATGGTTGAGAAACATCTAAATTATTTATCTTTAAAATAATTTTAAATGGTTGAACTTGTGATTTTACCTGTCAGATGTCAATTTTAATGGGATTTTATTATCCAGAGCTCAGGCATAAGGGACCCTGTGGGGTCTGCCTTCCAGCCCCTTCTGCAGCTCCAGTGATATCCCTTTAAGATATCCTCATCAGTGACAGGTGCCGAACAGAAAGCTGTATTTCCTCTTTTGCACAGCATCAGACACAAGTTGGAGGATTTCTGTTTTCACATATAGTGATTCAGCTTTACACTGAGCATTTGCCTCTTAAGTTTGCTGCTTGGATGTAATGAAGTGCACGTTGAAACCAGCCCTTGAGATGAAGACAGTTACTGACAGAGCATATGGGATAAGTACAGCATCTCAAACAGTCTGTTTTCTTCTGCTTCAGGTGCACTTAAAGTGTCTGCCATGGGTTGTGCTTTGTTCTTTAGTCTTGGTATGGTGCACTAAGGTGGAAAATTTGTGCATGCATTGCCTGCTTTCAGGCAGTGTTGTGCTGTCCAGACTGCAATTGCTGCAATGTGTAGGCCTTGCTTTCTAACAAATAACCTGTACAATACCTTGGAAACTTCCTTTGTGTGTTGGGTTTTGTTTTTTGGTTTTGGGTTTGGGGTTTTTTTCTTGTTGTTGTGGGGTTTTTTTTAGTGAAAATTAAATTAGATGAGATAAGCAAGGTAACAGTTTCTTTAAAATCAGCTTACTTTTAGATTGTTTTCTTAATAACAAAATATAACAATACAGACTAAAGGATGTGAATGAATCCCAAAGGATTTTGTATTTGCTGAAGGGAGGCGTTGTGTTTAGCACTGGAAACACCAGTCAGTATTTGGTGTGTTTAACAATGAAGAGAAATCATACTTACTTACAAGTGGAAATTTGCTTTCAGGCATGTAAGTGAAGTGTTTTAGGATAAGGCACCAATATAGTGAATCTGCATTTGTAATGGTGAGCTTTACCACAGAGAATGGATCTGACCTATTCAGCAGGTTAACTTAGTAGTAGAATTTGAATAACCAGCTGAGGTTACAGTCTGTGCAGAGAGAAGCACGGGGAAAAGGCAGGCATGTACGGAAGTTGTCTGATGTACCATGCCAATGAACTAAAGCTGTAAGCAAGCAGTTGAAGAAGAGGTTGAGGCAAAATAATCTTGCTGCAGAGGAAATGATACTTTGAAAAGCAATGACATAGCAAATTGCAGTGGGATGCTGCAAATTAACAGTAGTATTACAACTGTAAGAGTAGTAGAGGGGTGTGGGAAGTGGTAAAGCAGGAAAAATATGCTTAAAACCTTCTGTGTTTTTCTCTCCTCTCCTTCAGTCCCTCATCTGTTCTGATAAATGTGATCTTTTAATCTAGCAGTTTGCCTGCTGCAACATGAATCTGTACTATCTTCTGCCTCTGAAGAGGAGACTCCTCCCACTAGACCAGTGTGCCTGTTTGAAAAAAAAAATAGATTATAGGCTGTGAAAAGAAAACAATGGTGATGTCTACTTCACTCATAGGCTTGCTGAGATGTATGAAAACAAGGACATGAACATAGATAAAGAGGGGAGTCTCTCTCTGGGAGTCAGTGTGTCTTCTGGGCTTCTGCTGTGTAACTACTCTGCTTCTAATGCCCCTGGCTGATCCTCCAAGCTCACCTTGCATGTAAGGCAGACCCTGGGGTAAGGTAGAGGGGTGGGAAGAAGGTGGAAGGGTGGTTGGGAGCCCCTCCTGGGGACTCTAATTTCTGGGAGGGATATTGTGTAATACAGAAGTATTACCTTTAACTTGTGTATTTCTGTAAATATTCATGTATATTGTGTATACATCTGCTTGTACATTGTGCTAACCCCTAAATATAGCTTCATTCCTTAACTTCCAGCTGGCTGAGCCTAGTCTGGGTTCTTTTCGTTGTGGGGGGGTGGGT
>WBNM01013491.1:10183-23872 GCA_013399055.1 Ramphastos sulfuratus | reverse complement strand
TTTTTTTTTTTTTTTTGCAGGGGACTAATGTTATTTAGTGTATCAGACATATATGACTCTGTGATTTTGCAACCACACTGCCTACACAATTTCACAGTTTTTTTTCTTCTCAGGCATCAGAATGTTGTCTTNTATTTAAAAGGTCTTGCAATGACAGGACGAGGGGCAATGGGTTTAAACTGGCAGAGGGAAGATTTAGAGTGGATGTTAGGAGGAAGTTCTTTCCAGTGAGGGTGGTGAGGCACTGGAACAGGTTGCCCAGGGAGGTTGTGGCTGCGCTCTCCCTGGAGGTGTTCAAGGCCAGGTTGGACAAGGCCTTGAGTAACCTGTACTAGTGGGAGGTGTCCCTGCCTATGGCAGGGTGTTGGAACTAGATGATCCTTGCGGTCCCTTCCAACCTTACCATTCTATGATTCTATGATTTCTAGCCTGTGGATGTATGAAGAACCTGTGCTTTATATGGACCTAGTACCATTTCAAGTACTGTGACAGTTTCTCTGTAAAATTTAGTTTCAAAACCTAATGGATGTTTGCTTGTGGGGATGCTACATGTGAATGATACACTCTGAAAGAGTCAGCTAAAATAACTCCTAATTCATATACTTCCCCTGCACACACTTTGATTTTTTAATAATTTTTACATTTAATGATATAACTTGTTTTCCTCAGGCAGGCTTCTGCCATCTGCCACTTCCCACTCCGTGCAAAGGATCTTCTTCAGCCAATGAATTCTAATTTTTTTTTGTCATTGTCATTGTTGTTGGTTGTGCTTGTTTGTTTGTTTGTTTTTTCTTTTGTTTGTTTTTGTTTGGTTGTTTTTTTTTTTTTACACCCACAGCATCCCAACACACTGTGTGTATCTCTGAAATAGTAACCTAACACTTTGGCAGTAATAAACCATAAGCAGTAGGACTTTTACTGTAATGCCCCTTGTGGCTTTAGCACTAAAACAAATTTTTGGGAGGTTGCATTGTGCAGCCTGCCTCCTCTAATGTGCTAAATAAAGTGTTATTTAAAATAAAGAGAGCATTAGGATACATGAGACAGCAGTGGATAAGCATATTTGGAGGATGCACCTGGTGCTTCCTGTGGAATAAAAAGGATTAGTCACTTAGTTCAGTGGAAATAAAGTCACTGGATTTGAATGATAATACAGGATAAATATCTCCAAAAATACATACGGAGATGAAGACAAGATGTTTATCTCTACCAGCCAGAACACAACCATTAGCCTGTGGTAAGGTTTTGTTCCACTGGCATAGTTGTCTATGCTGCCTATGGCTGTTTGGGAGGGATAGTTCTCCTGCTGTGCTCTGTGTGTGAGACCATGAATGTTGTTGGATTTCAATTGAAATTTTCAATCTTAAAGAGTGAACAGGCTTTAGAGTTTAATGCCTTGGACCTGTAAAGCAGCTCCTCTTTTGGAAATGCCTGTTCAGCTAAGTAGACCTCTTTTTCATAGCCATAGTCATACTGGTTTCCTGAGAGTATCTAAATAATTATGGTGTCACCAGACTGCAGAAATGAGCCCTACATTTTTTTCTTATAGCTTGCATGTTGATAAAACAAAATATCAGATTAACGTCCTTATTTTAGTAATTTATGAAGCCAGCATTTTCCCATAACCTGTGTATATCACTTAAAAGTGACCTGTGAAGGTGACATTACAGGACCTTTCCTTTATTCACTGAACTTCCCCTACCCCATCTTAAAGAATATCATGGAGCAAATCCTCCTGGAGGCACTACTGAGACAGAAAAATAGTGAAGAGGTGATTTGGTACAGGCAGCATGGCTTCACCAAAGGTAAATCCTGCCTGACAATCCCAATGGCCTTCTTGAAAAGTCACGACATTAATTGATGAGGGGCAAGCAACTGATGACATTTACCTGGACCTGAGCAAAGCTTTTGGCACTGTCCTGCACGACATACTGATCTCCAAACTGGTGAAACATGGGTTTGATAGATGGATAAAGAACGGGCTTGATAGCCATACCCAAAGAGTGGCTATCAANATGAGGAGAGACTGAGGGAGTTGGGGCTGTTCAGTCTGTAGAGGAGAAGGCTCCGAGGTAACTTTATTATAGCCTTTCAGTATCTTAAGGTGGCCAACAAGAAAGCTGGTGAGGGACTTTTTAGGATGTCAGGTAGTGATAGGACTAGGGGGAATGGAACAAAGCTAGAAATGGGTAGATTCAGACTGGATGTTAGGAAAAAGTTCTTCACCACGAGGGTGGTGAGACCCTGGAATGGATTGCCCAGGGAGGGGGTCAAAGCCCCTGGAGGTGTTTAAGGCCAGGCTGGATGAGGCTCTAGACAGGCTGATCTAGTGTGAGGTGTCCCTGCCCATGGCAGGGGGATTGGCACTAGATGATCCTTGTGGTCCCTTCCACCCTGACTGATTCTACGATTCTCAGCACATATACCTATGTAAATGTCTAGGCACAGTATAGAAATATATTCTGACTCCTATCCAGCCCATTTGCAGGGGCTTCCTTCCACAGGTAAGCAGCTGGGACACAGACAGTCCCACAGCCCGTCCTAGAGGTTGGAATTGCTCCTGCAGCCCTACCATAAACATGGATTATGGAGGCTAGTATCAGCTACAGCAAAACAAAATACATGTGATGATAAACCAGAACAAGCCTTAGAGTTTTGAACAACCAAGATATGGACCCTTTGCCTTCTCTCAGCACCTGCAATGTCAAACTATGATCTGATTTGATCCAGGCTGCTATAGATGCTCACATCTTCTGTAGCATAGCAGAGCTGTTGGCCTCCAGCACGAATGCTGCAGGCAGCAACACAGACAGGGATCAGCTTACTCCCACTCTGCAATGATCTTGATAAAACTATTCTGCTTTCTGCCAAGACACTGCTGTAAAAATGATCATTGTGAAACTGCTGTGCTTGTGCATGGTTTATCCCTTCAGCATTTACTTACAGTCTGCTGCTTCCTCTCCATTGTCTGCTAGTCTTGATAAACTCAGAAGTATTTCTTTTGTCTTCACGCCTTGGAGGATATAACTATTAATTTGATCTCACAATAGTTTGAGAAATACTTATTAGCTTTCTATAACTGAGTCCTTCCTTGGAATTTCATGGAATCTAAGGCTGGAGTCGGACTGCTTCCTGAACCCTTTAGAAGTAAATTCAGAGTTTGGAATGCTGGAGCAGTTCTGCCCAGACATTATCAGAGCCAGAGGGGTTTTAAGGAAGGTGGAGGACTTTAAACTCTCACAACTGTGTTCCCAGCTAAATCTTCATGCCGTTGAAAGATGTGAACCTAGCAGGGCAGGAAAGGCTGCCTCAAAGATACTCTTCCACATAACACAGAGTAAAGTACAAGTCAGTCATAGTTCAGAACTCTCAAGGGGACATGTCCAAATGCCTGAGAGCACTAACCTAGTGAGATCCTTAAGAAATAAGGGCATTCTAGAGCTTGTCAGCTGAAACTCAGCCAATGACTCTCACTCCAGTTGCTTGGTATGGGAATAAAACCACAATCTTTTGGCAGAGTTTGCAAAAAAAAGGATTCAAGGTGACATTAACCATCTCTCAGTACTAACTGACGTAGGATTCAAACCACTGACCTAGATGTAGAAGGCGGTTTATCCCATTATCAACCCCTCAAGCCATTCTGCTTTTTTGTATTTATTCCTTTGTGAGTCTGACACAGCATAAATAACCAGCAATGTTTTGTGCATGTGCAGACATGCATCTTAGACATGCCATCTAAAGAACAGAACACAGTATCTTGTGCAGAAAAAATTATTGGTCCTAATGCATATTTAATGGCCAGAACTCTGGGACTGCTTTGACTTTGCAAGCTTGAGTGGCCAGTGTACAGTTAATAAATGTATTTTACTGTCTTGTATCATGGATCATAGTAGATCTGCAAGAAGAATGAAAATCCTGTGTCCACTTGCAACCAGGTAGTTTGATGCAAGGTCAGCATTGTTTTATTCAACACTGACAGTGGGATTAAATGAGGAAATGCTTTCTCTTCTGTGTCTTTGCCCACCTCTATGAAAGCTACACCATTTTTGAAAGTAGCACTGTCTAATTTGATGGGACAGAAATTTCAGCACCGTCTGCCTGATTAAGCCATGATTTAAGCTTACAACAGAGGTGAATGACTGCATGTGTGCGTGTGCGTGAGAGACTGCATATGTTCTATAAGCTCAGAATTCAGAGCAGATGTTTGCTGATCTGAGCCTGCTGTTTTCAAGACTGACAGTGACTCTAGCAAGGAAGGGAAAGGGAAGGGAGGAAGGGATCTCTGGCTACCCAGCAAGGTGAAATGTGTTTACTTACGGCAGCCCACCACCAAGCATGGGGAATGCTGGTGAAGTTGGTACTGGAGACATCATGCTCTACTGTGTAGACCATGGCAGAGAAAGCAAAGATGCCCATGGCAATGAAGAGCAAAAGGCAGCCCACTTGCTGGTAGCACTGCCGTAAGGTAAAGCCAAAGGCACGCAGTCCTGTGGAGTGGCGGGCCAGCTTGAGGATGCGGAAGATGCGCATGAGGCGCATGATACGCAGCACTTGTCCCACCTTACCCACTCGTCCCACCTTCTCAATATCATGCTCATGCTGAGAGCCCCGTCCTCGGGGTTGGTCATCATCAGCAAAGCATTCAAGCAGCAGCTGCAGGTAGAGGGGCAGGATGGCAATGAGGTCTACTGCATTGAGGGCGCTTCGGGCAAAGCGACGCAGGTCTGGGGTAGAGACCAAGCGCAGCAGGTACTCCAATGTGAAGAACGCGATGCATAGAGTTTCAATGTGCTCCAGGACAGGCCGGCTCTCTCCGCTCTTCTGGTCTACCTCCTGCATCTCCTCAACTGTGTTGAGTGCCAGGGCCACCACAGAGATGAGCACGAAGAAGCTGGAGGCCACTGCCATCACCTTGGCAGTGACAGAAGAGAAGGGCTTCTCCATGAGATTCCAGAGACGCCAGCGCTGGGGACCATAGTAGCGCATGTGGTGGAAGAGATGCTCATTCTCTCGGATCTCTGCCTGAGAGCGCAGCTCACGCTGGACCTTCAGCTGCTCACTCAGCTCATCACGGCGCTCCTCAAAGCAGATGCGGCAACAGCGAGGTGTGTATTTGAGCCGCACACCCCAGTAGCTCAGCTCCTCCAGGAAGCTACAGGGGCACAGCTCCTCCCGCACACGCAGCACTCCCGAGGCATAGAAGTTGTACACTAGCTGGAAGACGGCTGGGTCCCGATCAAAGAAATATTCATCTACCTGGGCAGCATAGTCATCGCACAGGCCCAGCTGGCAGCAACGGTCAGTGGAGGTAGCCAGGCGACCCAGACGCGTCTTGGGATAGGTGGCTACCGCCTGGTAGGTGAGGCGATAGCTTTGGCCACCAACATTGATATTCAGCACGGAAGAAGTGGAGGCTGTGGCTGGGGGTCCAGAGGAAGGGATGAATGGGGAGCAAGGAACGTATGATGAAGGCTTCTTTTCTCCCTGAACTGTGCCTCTGCTTAGCCATTTTCCTTGCTCTTTCTCTTCCTCTTCCTCATCTTCATCATCCACATAGTAGTTGTAATTCTCTTCAGGTGCTAGGAGCACTAGGGGCTGGGTTTTCATTGGAGTGGTAGTAGAAGAGCCACTTTGGTTGTCTATCTTCATGCCTTCATTATCCTTCCCGTTGTCAAACTGCAGGAGGACATTTGGTGTTTCCCTTTCTCTGCCATCGTGTTTTAGGAAAGGAAACTCTTGCTGCGTGTTAAATTGCAACATACTGGTTTTCCTCGCTCTTCTTTCTTCTTGCATTCACCTGAATAAGGAATTAGCAGTTGTCCTTTCCAATACTACAAAGGTTGACAATCCTGGTTTTTTCTCTCTTTATCTCAATAGTGTCATGCACAGCAGCAGTTCTGCATTTTTTTGCCCTGCCAGCCACCACTCCAGTTGTTGTGAAAGCGCTGTATAGGATATAGACACATGAAGACTGCTGTTGACCGTTTTAATCTTGCTGACAGAGAAGATCTGAGTGCTTAGGGAAGGGGATTTAAAAGCTATTATCCTGCTTCAGCCTCATCTCCCTCAGGCTGTGACGTGAATGATTATGGATCCATAAATCTATGAAAAATCAGTTGGGTAAAAGAAAGCCCAAAAATTTTATTGCTAATAAAACCCATACATTTTCCTAATTCAAGAATATATGGATTAAGAGTAACCTCAAAATGAAGATATGTGAGGGGCTGAGGTGGGAAGAGAGAGAGGAAGAGAGAGAACGCTGCACAGTTCCTTCACTTACATGAGTTCAGTGTGCCTTGGTTTTCCTTAATGAAAATAGTGAATGATTGATATCCAGATAATGGGGAGGGATTCATGACAGTAGCTCTTAAAATGTTTTCCAAAGGTGATCCAATAGAAGTCAAGCTTTTCTAGCCCCAGTTAGAATACCTCCATCTGGTTAAAGACTGAGGAAGGTTGCAGTCTGTGATTCAAGCTTTGGTTATGCTGTGGGAGTGCAGGTCTCATGCTCCTCTGAACTCAATGGAAGCACAGGGGTATGAAGGAGTTTCTGGAATGCTACTTCACTTCAAACTCTTCACGAGTTGCTCAGAAACACAATAAAGCCACTCTTGTTTCTCTAGCAGAGCATATGTAGATCATAGAATCATAGAATGGTAAGGTTGGAAGGGACCTCAAGGATCCTCTAGTTCCAACCCCCTGCCATAGGCAGGGACACCTCCCACTAGCACAGGTCACTCAAGGCTTCGTCCAACCTGGTCTTGAACACCTCCAGGGAGGGAGCATCCACAACCTCCCTGGGCAACCTGTTCCAGTGCCTCACCACCCTCACTGTAAAGAACTGTTATGTAACACCATAAACCTACACTAGGCACTTAGCAGGACTGGGGAGACACTTTCTCTTGGTTTTGACAGAGGTTTCATTCTTATCTGTCTTTGATCTGACACAAGCATCTCCTGTAACAATGAACATCCTGAAAGCCGAGTTACTAAAGCTCCTTTGTAACAGAAGATATGCACAGCAGTGGGACAGCTCCTTCAGTTATGCTTTTACTTCCCGAGTTACAGCTTCTGAACACCAGCTTATTATCCCACCTGTATCCAGGCTAGGGTTGTAGAAAACACCTAGCTCTGGAAATACTCTTGCTGGTGGTTGGCTTGGCTGAGCAGGAATCTTTTAGAACTTAAGCAGAGAAGAAAAGTGTTTAGACTTCGGAAGCAAGGACAGGACAAGCAACATGGGAGGACAGAGATGTTCACTGCTGCAGGCAGAAAGTTTGTGCAATCAAACATTTGACTAGAGTGCAAGCTGGCTGGAACCATGAGGACAATAAAAAAGGCTTTTAAAAATAAGTTCATAGCAGAAGTAGGATCAGAGATAACACTGGTCTGTTACTTGATGACATTGGTCATCTCAGAGTTAGAGATGTAAACAAAGCGGAGAAGTTTAATTTCTTTTTTGCCTCTGATCTTCAAAACCATGGAGCATGGGCTCCCCAGAGACCTGTGCTGGAAGCTTGTGACCAGAGGGATGGTAAACTCCTATCCAGCACTGGGTAGGAGTAGGCTTGCTACTCCAGATAGATGCACATAAATCTATAGAGCTCAGCAGAATTCATCCCAGGCCACTGAAAGATCTAGATGATGTTATCATTGGGCCTCTTACCATTATTTTTCAATGGTCTTGGTATACTAGAGAAGTCCCAGTTATGGCAAACTGGCAAATGTCCCAGTTTTCAAAAAGGGTGAGAAAGAAGACTCTGGTAATTATAGGCCTGTCAAGTCTCACCTCAGTGCATGGTGAAATTATCACAAAGGTTATTCCAGGAGTTACTGAAAAACACTTGAGAGGCAATGCAGTCATTGGTTGTTTCATTTTTTCCCCCAGGTTCATGAGGGAAAGTCCTGTTTAACCATCCTAATATCTTTTATGACAAGGTCATCTATCTAGTTGACCAAGAAAAGCCACTAGATGTGGGGGGGGTTTATTTTAGCAAAACTTTTCATGCTACCCCTCACAGTACCCTTCTGGACAAAGTGCCCAGAAGACAGGTTGACAAATCCATAATATTGGCTGACAGGTTAGGCTCACAGAGTTATAATAAAAGCAGTTGCATCAGGAACTACCAGGGTACCTCAGGGATCAGTTTTGGTGGTCTCTAATGTTGGTGTGGTTTTGTTTGTTCATTTTTAAATTACATGGATGTAAGAATCAAATGTACGTTTAGTGCATTTATTGATGATACTAAACTTGGAAGACCTGTCAACATCCTTGAGGACAGAGACACCTTACAGAGTGATCTGTACAGATCTGGTAATCACCAGTCATACAAAATTTAACAAGAGCAAGTACTGGATCCTCCATCTGGAATGAGGTAACTCTGTTTATGCACACAAAGCAGAGTATGAAAGGCTAGAAAGCAGCCCCGTGGAAAGAAATTTGAGTGGTTTGGGTTGATGGCAATTTGTGTATGAGTTAGCAGTGTGCCCTTGCAGCTAAAACATCCAGCTGTGTTCTAGGCATGGCACAGCACCACTGGCCAAAACAGGTAGCTGTCCCGCTCTACAGTGCACTGGTGCAGCTCTCCCTCGAGTACTGTGTGGGTTTTGAGCACTTCAATACAAAGCAAAACATCAAACTGCTACCCTGTGTCCAAGGGAGGATGACAAAGGTTTTGAAAAGCCTTGAGGGCAAGATTTAGGAGAGGCTGAGGTCACTTGGTTTGCTTGAGTTGGAGAAGAGAAGGCTGAGAGGAGATTATATCATAGTCTGTAACTTCCCCAAGGGGACTAGCAGAGGGGGAGGAACTGATCTTGCTCTGGTCAACAGCAGCAGGACACAAGGAAATGGGATCATCTGAAAAGTTCAGGCTGGACATTAAGAAAATGTTCTTCACTGAGAGGGCAGCCAGTCACGGGAACACTCTCCCCAGGGAAAAAGTCATGACAGCAAGCTTCTCAGAGTTCAAGAACCATCTGGACAACACACTTAGTCATATGGTTTAGTTTTAGGCAGAGAAGAGAGTTTAACTCACTGATGTTTACAGGTTCTTTCTAAGTCAAGATATTCAATGATTCTATGATACAATGACCCTGTGGGTAGGAAAAGAAATGTGAAAACATGACAATCAGTAACAGTGGAGAATGCTGTCCAATTAGCCAGACTCTGGATACAGTGCTCTTGATACAGGCTTCTGCAAGTTGGTATTGTGGATAGCAGCTTCTCATGAACAGTATTTTCACAAGAGAATACTGTAATTAAAATTGAAAAAGGTCATGAGAAGATGAATCTTCACAAATAGTCATCATCTTAAGGAATGCTGACTTTTCCCAGGGTAGGGGAATGCAATGCTTCAGTGCTTTTTCACTGAGCAAATCAGCTTCAGAGTTCAATATGCTTACTTTTTTTATTGGTCAAAAAACACAGAACTTTTAATTACAGTCACTCATTGAAGATGTTGTAAGGTGTGGCAGTGAGTGACAAGCCCTGAGTGACTCACTGAATGGATCCTTGTCTCTAGTATTGTATGTCTCTAGTATTGTAATGGACCGATGCCTAAATTTTGAGCCTAAACATATATTGAGGGGTATGGCTTGGCTAAGATGTTGTAATGAACTGCCAGAGGAAAATACAACAAGTAACAATTCACTATTTTGAAGAAGCCACGATGTAAAAAGAGATGAAGTGAGGCATAGAGAGAAATCAAGCGCCAGTTTTCCTGGTGTTTCGACTGATGTGTGATCCAGTGCGTTTAGCCCATGCAGCCTCTGAGAGGTAAAACGAGACCAGCATCCTGGGCTGTTTCATCTTGATCTGAATTTGCTTCAGGTAATTGCTGTACAGCAGCCACTACGTGAAAGAAGAAAGAGAAGGGTGTTCAGAAGAAAACTTGCAGATGCAAACTAGGTTTACTCTGGAATCCCAGCAAGAAGCAATCCAGCCTTTGAACAGACATGGACAGCAGCAAGAGAGCAGTACTTTGTGTAGGCAGTGAGTCGCCTCAAACACATATACAGACACAGACACAATGAAGAGAGAGATACCACAGCCAATCAAAGGCGGCCAGTGACAGGGCATATGGACGTACAGCACTTACATACTTACAAAAAGAAAACATGAATTGCCTCTCTGCATCTGAGATATCTGCTAACCCATGCAAGAGCCAGCTAGCCCTAAGTGGGCAGGACAAATATGGTAATATGGTAAACACACTAGCATAAACATACCCAGAAATAGTTGTGTGAGGTGGCTCATGTGAGTAGAAAACCTGAGGAAACAGATGTATCTGGTACATGCTTCAGCAAGCACTTGCATTACAGCATCATGAAAAAGAGACACAGGGAATAACAAACATATCTCTCTATCTTAATGAGTTCGTGGTCCTTTCTTACAGGCAGGATGCTGAAGAACAAAGTGATTCAACCCAGAAACAAGCAACAGAATAATCAATCAGTATTTTCCTTATTGCACATTGCTGGGCTTTCCACTGAGCCTTACTGTATGCAAAGGCTCACTCATAAGCAGTAGCATCTCTTCAGACGTAGGCAGCTCATCACAGTCCTGCAATGAACATTAACATTAAACAGTACACAACAGCAGTAGCAAGAGCAAATTTTACTTAATGAATGAGTATGTAGAGAAGCTGGAAATAGACCATAACAGTAACAAATCTCTAAGGGAGTTGGAGGGGTGGCCTGTGCAATTGTCAGGCTTTATGCTTTATGAGCATCACACCTTTATGGGACTAAGCACTTTTGTTGCTGTTAAAATTTAGCAGTGATTTTTGCTTTGAGAATTTATTTTGTGCTGAAAAAGGGACAATGTATAGACATGCTTATATGGAATATTTGCACTTCCTCCTTCTCCCAGGAATTTAGTCTTGTGGGGTTTTTTCTTGTTTTGCTGTTTCCTTACGCATGAGAAAAGCACTTTTGATTGGTAGTGTACAGGGTTTTTGCTTGTTTTGTTTGGAGTTTTTTGTTTGCTTTTTTTGGTGTTTGTTTTTTGTTTGTTTGTTTGGGTTTTTTTGTGGTGGTGGTTTTGTTTTTAGTGTAGAAGAACCCTGCAAAAACAATTAGTGTCACTGCACCTCGATAGTGATGAAGTTACAAAGTAGAAATCAGAGGTCAAAGTTTGTCTTGAGAAATAGCAGTTCATCAGTCCACACAGCTATTCCTGGCCTCATGAGCAGCACAGCATACATTACCTTTTCAGACTTCAGGATCCTGCAGTGGGCTTGATATCCATCTGTCCCATAAAATGTGAAAAACCTCCTGAGTCTGCAGGTTGCATCGTCCTGGTACTGTTCCAGTCAATGCTTATCCCTTTTGTCCTGCTTGCACCCCATCTGTAGCAAGAACCAGCCACCTTGGTCACAGATGTCAAGCTGATATAGGTTACAATAACCTATATGTCAAGATCTTGGGAAAAAAAAAAAAAGTAATGATAAAATAAAGAAGTACATTCAACCTCATATTCTTTTTGGTGGTATAATGGTGAGTTGAGTTGGACTCTGTCACAGGGCAGTCTGATGGATGTATGTGCCAAAGCCATTCCTCCAGATTTATGCATTCTGTCATGCACTGTGCTGAGAACTGCAGATTCTTTATACAAACTTCACTGAAACCAGCCAGCAACAAGGAAAAAGACAATTAATTCATGCACACTGCATACCATAGGAACAGACTTGGCAAGGGCTTTATGCAAGGTACGTATTAAGGAATACTTTTCAAGACCAGTGACAGCCTTGTCCCAGGTTCTGTCTCTTGGTAAACATGTCCATTGTAGTAACATTTTTAGCCAGATTGTGTGTGTGTGTGTGTGTTTGTACACATACACACATATGTGTGAAAATCTGTCAGCAATATTGCTATCCTTATCCCAGCTCTCTGACAGTTGTAAATCACTCTCATACAGCGAGCTTGTCAGGCGCTTCATGAATATAGAATTGAGTGATTTTAATAGGTTATCTGTTATGTTCTCTGCACATACTGGACAAAATTGGCTTGATCTGCAACCTTAAATTTTTGATAGGAGAAGAATTCAGTTTCCAATTCTGTACTTCTCAGCTTCATGCAGTGTAATGCCCAAACGTTTTTTGTTGCCATTGCTTGGAGAGTAAACAAGGCAGAGAAAAGATCTTTTGCTGATATTGCTCTGAACTAAAAACAAGCATACCTTTAAAAATCTTCCTTTGATTTTGACTTCTGGCAAAAGAGAGGTTCTTCTCTTCTCCCCTAACCTCAAAAGCCGGCAAGAGAAATAGGGAGAGCCGCATGACTGCAGAAGAATTTTGATTGTGACAGAGTAGCAAATGCCTGTTTAATCTAATCACCATCTATGTCAAATATGACTTAGAAAATCATCCTGAAAATTTGTTCTTTTAGAAAATACACTTGTCCTACTGTTTTTAAAACATGTCACAAATCCTTGTTTAGCAGCTACGAATGCTTATTTTACAATAAATCAAAGGTTAATTGTGTAATGCTTTATGTCAAACTTGAGCTGCCATATGATCTCTATACATAACTAATGCAATTATTTTTAGATTTGCTTGGAAAATAGTATTTAGCAAATATTCTTCAGAAACATGATGCCATTGCTACTGCAGATAACCAAAGATTAAATCACTGAATCCACAGGTGGGGGTAACCCAAAATTTGGTATGGTGTCTTCATAATTTCCCTATCTTTTGCCCACCAAAGACTGACAATTTTCCCTGTCATTCTTTGTATTTATTTAGAGTTAAAAACCTCAGCAAGAGCCATGCTACAGTGGTTGCCTCCTAAAGGACTGCTTTTACAGCTGCATGGAAATGTCCATGTGGTGTCTCACTGAGCTAAAACTGACATCTGCTGAATGGTAGTGTCTTAGTCTGCTCCCCTTATACTTGTCTGGGCTTGTTTACCTTCATAGGAATTCACCGTTTGTGTCAGGTGAGATATTGATATTGCAGTGGCATTGCAGTAGTTTACTTCAGGATATATGATCCTGCCTAATAACTTTAAAACACTAAAGTCTCTTTTTTTGTGTCCACATGGCAATGTAGTCCAAGCATGATGGTAACATCAAGGTTCAGGAAAATGCTTATAGGAGAGAGAAGAGATTCTTCCCCACTGTTTCTCCTGAAAATCTTTCCATACGGGCATCAGGATGACATAGTATCTAAACAATATAGCTGCACCCTGTGAAATAGGTCTGAAGAGCTTTCACAGGAAATCCCAAGACCTTAGCCTGTGATAGGGGTGGTAGGAGACTGTAGAAGTAAGCAATCTAGATAGCTTAAAAATCACTATCAGTAGACTTGTAGCTTACCTCTGTGAGTAGCCTTAGAAGTGTAAAGTAAGTAAAAGAGATTCACTTTAACACAAATATGAGCGGGGGGACTTGAGAAAGTCAGAAGAAAAAGTCAGTCCCAGATGAAATTTTCCCTGCTACAAGTGCAAGTGACAGACAAAAGTGGCAAGATGTGGTTGCCTGGGTTAGATGGGCTTCATTGAAGCTCATACTGGGGTTACTGAAACCAGGGCTCAAAATGGAAGTGCTGGGTGAGGATGGCTTAGCACTAAGCTGGGATAAGGAAGAGAAGGGAGAGGAAGGGAGGGAGGAAGGTAAGGAAGGAGGGAGGCAGAGGCAGGGACAGAGGCAGGTTTGGAGGCAGAGAGTAAGATGCTTCCCAGAACAAGCAG